>JASFDE010000035.1:0-95653 GCA_036937135.1 Nidula niveotomentosa
AGATATTGCTTTTTGTAGTTGGATGGCTTCCTGACCTTGAGAAAATTCTTCAGGGCTATATAGATGACCATGTTCTCCAGAAACACATCCCAGATTTGCTTAGAAAAGATCATGGGGTTTCAATTAAGTATGTTGCAGTATTTTCCCATATATTCAATTTTATTAATCCAGTCAGGTTGCAGGCTGTTCAGCACTACATGAAGAAGTTGGGTGTGCTTACTGTGTGCAGAAATGGATTGACAAAGGACCAGGAAGCAGATTATATTAATATACTTTCAGTGGATGATCCATTGAATCGTTGGGGAGCAAGGCTTTTCCAAGAGAAGCTTAGTTGTCAATCTATCCACATACCTTGGTAAGATAATATCTCATTCTCTCCTCTACATTCTGTGAATTTTTGCTGCAGAGATGAAATTATTCATTATTGCCATGAGAAAGACCCTGCTGCAACTGCTGCTTGTCATCCTAGTACCCAAAAAGTTCATCATTGTGGTTTATGGTCAATTGGTCCTAACAAAGAATGGTGTGTGGATGGTCATGAGAAGATTTTGAATTCAATGGGAATTGCAATCTGGGGAGTTATTGATAAATATAGCTGGATGGAATTGGGCCTTTGGGCTATGCCAAATTCCCAGCTCAGGGAGATTCCTCCTGCCCTATTTCTTTGTCTTGTGAAAGAAAAAGGAGGCAAGATCAAATTTATTTCTCTTTATTTCCTTAATGATATCAAATTCCCTCTTCATATAGGGATGCCTTTAACAACAACAAGCAATAAAGGTTGTGAACTTGGTCTCTTAATTCCACTTGTTACAACACTCAGGTAATTGCTCTGTTGTCTGTTTTCTCTTCTTAAAAATTTACTTAATTTAAATTGTGCATTTAGGCCCCAATTTCAGCCATTCCTTCCAGAGGATAAACTTCCAGCCTTCAAAGTAGTAAAGAGCATTTACAATATCACTCGAGAAAGAGGCTGGCATCCAATTTGGGAAAAGGAGCTAGGAAATGTTGCTCATGAATATAACATTGGGAAGTTCAGTGCTGGTTTTGTTGAAAATGACAAAGTGCATGTGTAAGTGCTGATTTGTTAAATATGTGTCAGTCTGATGTATTATATCTAGAGCTATATCTGGTTGGGTTTGGGGGAGAATTGTCTAACTTCACCTTAATGGAATTTTGAAAGAAAATTGAGTTCATTGCATACAGAAACAGAAGAATATTCTTCTTCCGAGTGGGGCATGTCGTGTGGACATGTATAATGCTCCAGAGAATTTGGAGCGGAAGATCAACTCCTTAAAATTCCGGATGATATTGACATTGACAAGTTGCTGCTCAAGTATGACCGGCCAGATTTACTTCAATTTGGCACCTATCAATAAGTGAAGGTAGCTGAGGAACTCTATGAAGCCATTGGATCACCTAATTCAACAGCAAAGGATGGTTGGAACATATTTAAAGCAATGGTGGATTATTACATTCATTTACAAGAAGAGGAAGGTGCTTTCCTAGTTTGATTTACATCATGAGATGAATTTCAAAGTTGTTGAGCCTTAAGGTAGCTTTCTGTCCTCTGCAGTATTCCGAGGTCATAGATATATCAATTAAAAAAGATATGGGCTGGTCCTAATAGCTCCTTGATTTCTGCATGATTTGAGTACTACAATGATCTCTTCGAACAAAAATGCCCATTTGAAGCACTTATTGCATTTCCAGTTCCAGCATGCTTCAACATATGAAGTACGGCATTTGGTCAGCAACACACCATGTCCACTTTTTTTCTTTCTCAGAGAGTATCATTTATAATATACATAATAATGAGTACGTCAATTCATCGCCTCGAGCAGATCTTGACATGCAAATGTAGACTATCTGCATGTGCTGACCGATCGAAACCACCCTTTCGCTTGGAAAGTTACATCATTGCAGATCCTATTTAATAATATCATTCAATATGCGTATACTGCTTTTTTAACTTTCCTGCATTGCCTCCCGATCTGCGGAGGCCAGGTGTTGACACCCTGCTATGTGGCTTTGAAAGCGTATTGTCCCTTATTTACCTGTGCATCACGCAATTGACCTGTAGCCGCCATCAACTCTAGCTGATGCTGAGAATTTGTTGGAGCCTTGCGGTTCCCGTACACGCTAGTCCGGGATCCGGAAGGGATCCTGTGGGTTGTGGCCCGCCGGTGGAGCTTTGCAACTGCTTGTTCATGCTTCTTACTCCCTCCCATCTAAGTACTATCGTTAACCAGAAGTTCGGAACCATGGCTGAGTCGCAATGTCACGATCTTGGCGGGGAAAGCGTGAAAGTCGCCACGTTATGCAAATCGTATAACGACAACTATCCACTTTTTTGCGAGGATAAAATTTGTAGGAGCATTGTCTGATGTCCAGAGGAACATCAAACAGAGGGATGAAGTGAAAGGTAGCTAATTTTGAAATTTCGACTTGGTCGTGATTTTGAACTTCTGATTAATTATGGTATAGCTGCCAGCACCGACGTGGACACGGACATCCTTCTGGTTCGGTTCAATTTCCAATTGCTACTCCGCGATACTTATTTTCTGGTGTCGGGGTTTCTCTCAGTTTCCAGTGGTTCCCGCCGCTATATTTAAATTGATGGGACACCTATTGACAGACTATTGAATTCACAGGTCAGAGATTTTCCCTGGCTCCATGACAGGACTTGGGCCATATGATATCTTTCTACTCGCACGCGTATTCGCAGTGTCCATCTTCGTCTGTCCCAGCCAGTCATGACTACAGACATTCCAGACGCAATAGCTGTCGTTCTCCAAAGCACTCCGGCTATAGTACGCACAGCTTCAAGAACTTTTACTTCAGTCCCCGGAACACAGTACGTTTTCCCTTCCGATGAGCCAGAGAGAGAACGGTACGAGAGGCTTCATTCTTTATCGCGAAGCCACTCTTGAAAACGACCCATCTTTCAGTCTTAATCGCCAACACTACATACTGAAGCGTATCTTTGACGATAAGCTCTTGCTTGCTCCTATTTCTGTTCAGGCTGGAGATTCGATTTTAGATAGCGGAACTGGTACCGGTTCGTGTCTCTGCAGACGTATTTTCGCTTTTTTACCGTGTATCTAATTATGATTGGCCATCAAAGGAATATGGCTCCTTGATTTTGCGAATAGCTCTCCTGGTACCGTCAGTATGCATGGGATCGACATCGAACCGCGCCTCTTCCCTTCTGTCGACAGTTATCCAGATACGTTAAAGTTTTCCGTCGCTTCTATAATTAAACTTCCCGAAGAATGGAGCAACAGATTCTTGTTGGTTCATCAGCGCCTTCTCATTGGCGCGCTTCAAGCGACAGAATGGCCAAGGGCCATACAGGAAATGCACCGCGTCCTTTTGCCTGGAGGCTGGGTTCAACTCCTAGAGGTGGGAGAGTCATATTCGGGACCCATTTACGAGCGATTCAGATCAGGTCTTATACGGACTCTTTACGACAGACGTGGCTTGCTGCTGGACTGCTACAAGTACATACCGCAGATGTTGGTCGATGCGGGATTCGTTAACGTGCATATTGAACGACGGGACGCCCTTATGGGTAAGTGGGCCGGTCAAGTGGGCATCGAACATCGTGATTATTCCATGGAAGTTTGGTGGAGTACGAAACCGGTCATCTTGAAGGATGGTGGTTTGGGGTTTGTGAACTCTGAGGAGGAGTTGGATCAGCTTTTGACGGATATAGAGAAAGAGTTTGATGATACGCCTGGAAGTTTCGCGGAATGGGTTATAATCTACGCTCAGAAACCCCTCCAACGTACTCCGGAGAAGTAAGCAATTGCTACGTTGTATGTCGTTCACTTCATTAAGTTTTAACCTGCTCATTCGACAGAGCTTCAGTTACTGAATAGTAGTGCCGCAACACATGCCATGAATATCATAAGTAATACAGATTTCATGCTGGAATTTGTTGCTGCATCTTGGAAGATTTAACTGGTAAAATAATTGGTATTTTGGGGGTAGATACATTGAATAGACTATTACTAATTTGTGATTCTCTATGATTCATGAGAACGCTGGCGGTCAGATACTCTGAATGGAAGTATTCATTTTTAGAGTGGTGTGCCATTTGACATTCACCTTACCTCTAGCAAATTCGATAGGCACCTTAAGGTAGAGCACTTGCACGCTCGGTTTGCTGTGACTGTGACCCCGCCACAGTGATGGCGGCAACATGAAGAAAGCGTCGACTTCCTCTCAGTGCACGTCTAGTAACGTCTTTCAAAGTGCGAAATAATTTAAAAAATCTCATTGGATTTAAAGTCCAAAAATGTTTCATAATTTTGTTGCGCATCTGTTGGAAGTGGTTATTAGATATTTGGCGAAACATTACGCTTTTGTCACAGCGCGCAAGTGCTTTATCTTACCATTTATTAATGGGAAGTTATAGTTTGTGGTGGCCACCGAGTCACCTGTTGTTTCCCTTCGGTTGTGCTTCCCTGGCTTGAGTCAGTGATAAACGGTGGCCAATGGCGTTGAAATTACTAAATCAACGACGAACCACCAGCGAACCACTGATGTCAATGACACCCTGACGGCCTAAACCAGCCATCTGGTGATTAATTCTGGATCTCAAGGTGGTAATTCTCGAATGTTTATCACAGGCATTGCACTGATGAGATCGAATGTGTGAATTATTTCGATTTTTAAGCAACCTCCGATAGGTATAAATATCATGAGACCGTTCCTGGAAGTCTTCTTCTTTCCTATCCCATCTAAACCAACTTGTTACTCAGCAATGTCTGCAGACACGGGCTCGCTTCCTCAGAAGACTCCAGCCATCAATGCTGAAACACCTACCCCGCAACTAGCCTCCATTGACAGAAACTTCACCTCGCTTGCTAAATCACAGTATATTCTGCCTTCCAATGAACCCGAAAAACAACGGTATGAGGAATGGAGATCTGGTTGATTCATATGTAAAGAATACTTGCTAAAATGAGATATCTAGTCTTACACGTCAACATTATATGTTGAAGCGCATGTTTGAAGACAGAATATTACTTGCTCCCGTTTCTCTTCAATCTGGAAATAGAGTACTAGATTGTGGTACAGGGACCGGTTTGTATACGCACCAATTTACATTGAATCTCTTCTGACTTGCTCTTTGGGCTATAATTTAAGGAATTTGGCTCCTTGAGTTGGCCAAGAAGGTCCCAGATTCCGCCAACATGCTCGGGATTGATATCGAATCTCGTTTATTCCCTGCACCTGGAGAACATCCGGACGCGATGAAATTTTCTATTGGCTCCGTTGTGGCCCTACCTTCTGAATGGGGCAACACCTTTTCGTTAGTACACCAGCGGCTTCTTGTGGGCGCACTACAAAAGACGGAATGGCCTCAGGCCATCCAGGAAATGTATCGCGTCCTCATGCCGGGAGGCTGGGTACAGCTTTTAGAATCTGGAGCGGTCCAAAGTGCAGGACCAATGCAAAAATCCATGACAGCACTTCTCAGTGCTCTCTGGGAGAGACGAGGTTTAATGTGGGACTGCCGTGAGCATATAGGGAAAATGCTGGCAGACGTCGGGTTCATCAATGTAAAAATTGAAAGTCGGGTTGGGCTGCTCGGGAAATGGGCTGGTGAGATGGGTATACAGGGTCGCGACAATGTGATCGAAGCTTTACGGGGCATTAAAGCTTTCATTCGAAAATCTGGTGGCCTAGGAATCGTCAATTCCGAGGAGGAGTTCGATCAGCTTCTGGAGGACTTGGAGAATGAATATGATGACGAGACACATGGCACATCTCTTGAATGGATTATGGTTTATGCGCAGAAGCCTGCATTATAACATATTTTACGGACCAATATTGCATCTCTCCCTCTCTACAGTATAAGTTGGATGTCTGTCCTCTTGCATACTCCGAGTACATGTGGTATCCGCCTTGTAAATCTCAGATAATAGATAAATCCTTCAATGAATCAAGCAATATGATCTGGGATGGCGGCCAGATCTGGATGGTGTCCCAGTTATAAATATTATGAAAGTCTGGACAGTGTCCGGGACATACTCTTTCAAAAAAAATTTTAGGGGCCAAACATCGATGCTGACGGAAGGTTTGAAGTGATCCAAGGCAGGAGTATAACGCTACACCTAGAAAATATTTATTTCGCTCTTGCCACACAAAGCTGTATGATGACATGGTTTCTCAGGCCAAACAGTACCAAGTACGAGAAGTGGGAATTGTGACAATTTAAAGTTCAAACGTTTAAATTCGGCTGATGGCGCTTCCATGCCAATGATGCCTTTGCCTCTCACGGGCACGACCACTATTAGCTTCGAAGCCCGTTTACTGCGGAGGATTTTGGGAAGACTGGCTTCAACTCTCGAGTCATCAGTGTAGTTCGCTACACAATATCAGCTGATAAGCACTCGTGATGTTATTTTCTTGTAAGTAGGCATCTGGGCATATACCACCTTTATCACAACCATGATCAGAAATAGTTCAAGGGGAACATCCTCCACTTTCCCTGATCTTTCTCCTACCGTCAAAGAAACAGTCTCAAATTGAACATTCACTTCATTTCCTGGATCGAAGTATATTCTACCTTCTGGTGCACGAGATAAAGAGCGGTATGTAAGGATGAAATTTTATCAGCCATAAATTACTTGCTGATAACAGACGTCTCCAGTCTTATGCGACAGCACCATATGCTAACACGTATATTTGAAGATAGAGCACTAATCGTTCCTGTCTCTCTACATCCTGGAAAGACTGTCGTATCGGTAGCGGTCTGTATCTTCGTTATTTTAACGTTGCATTTTAGATTCGATATAAATTGCAGGAATCTGGCTCCTTGAATTGGTGATTCGATATCGATTCCATGCATGCTGAGATTATCTGGAACATTGTTCGCGACTTTTCCCTTTGTCAGGCGAACTCAGAGAAAGCATGCAATACTCCGTCGCCTCCGTCCTGGACTTTCCTAGCGAATAGAATGACACATTTTCATTGGTCCATCAGCGTCTTCTCATTGGAGGACTGCAAAAGGCGAAATGGCCCAAGACCATTAAAGGAACACATCGAGTCCTCGCTGCTGGTGGCTGTGCGCAGTTCCTAGAAGTGGGGGATCCACATTCAGAATCTGTTTACAGGCATTTTACTGCTTTTCTTCATACTCTTTATGACAGGCGAGATTTGACGGGGGATGGGGCGAGATGGGTGTACTAGGTGAGAGTCAGGTGATGGACTTTTGGAGGAGCCTAAGAGTCCCCATCATGAAATTAGGATTGGTAAAATCTGACTAAAAGCTGGACCAACTTCTAATGGTTTTGAAAAAGGAATGTGATGAGACCTGAGGCATGGTCGTCGAATGGGTTGTAATCAGCGCACAAAAACCTGTCTGAATTTCTCTAGGATTTATTCACCCAATATTTTCAGAACTACAGATCAATTTTACTAAATGGCTCCAGAAAATTCATAAAGATTAATATGACAAGTTTACGCGGCTTCAAGTCATCTCCATCACCGGATTAGAAGATCTACCGCTTCCGTATATCTCTCCTGGGTCCCCTTCACCACTTTCTCGTCAATAATCCACCCCTGCCCTTCCTTCCCCTCGGGACCGCTCTCCAGTCCCTTACGGAAGCCCGAGCTGACTAGCCAATCCCTCAAATATTGCTTGTCGAAGCTGGGCTGCGGTTTTCCAAGAGTATATCCCGTGAGAGGCCAGTAACGCGAAGAATCGGGCGTGAGGAGCTCGTCGATTAAGATCAGGTTTTTCGACGATGAGTCAGGTTCTGATGGTACAAGCCCGAATTCAAACTTAGTATCTGCAAGGATGACACCTCTGCTGTGAGCGTACTCGGCCGCCGTCGTGTACAGCTTAAGAGATGCGTCGGCAATTCGAGCGTAGAGTTCTCGCCCAACTATCTTCTCGGCTGTTTATTATCACACTGGAGTTAATTACACTTCATATTCATTGGAGCAAATATACCTTGCTCTGGAGAAATATTTTCATCATGAGCACCCTGTTCGGCCTTTGTGGAAGGAGTGAAGAGAGGTTCAGAAAGCTTTTGCGATTCAACGAGGCCTTTTGATAAACGAATACCGTGCACTGTTCCGGATTTCTGGTATTCAGACCATCCAGAGCCTGAATTTATTAACACCTTGCGATTTGGCCAGATATCACCACTCGCACCTGTGAGGTATCCTCGAACAATCGCCTCCAACGGAATGACTTCTGCCTTCCTTACAAGCATAGCACGCCCATCCAGCTGATCCTTGTATTTCCGCACCTCTTCAGGCATTTCATCGATATTGGCAGTCACAAAATGATTGGGAATGATGTCGCCCAGCTTGTTGAACCAGAACAGCGAGATTTTGGTGAGGAGTTTGCCTTTCTCCGGGATGCCCTGGGGTTACGTGTCACGAATCAATGAATGCAACGCGTTGCACCACCATTACTTCTTGCAAGAGAAAGGGCTTACGTTTTTCAAAATAACATCGTAGGCAGATATCCTGTCCGACGCAACGAATAGCAGATGGTCTGGGGAAGATGTGGAGTAAATATCTCGGACTTTCCCCTTCGAAATGAGGGTTAATTCAGGAAGATCCGAGTCTATCAATGCAGCCATGTCTGTTTTACCTGTGAATACGATGTATTGCATATAGGTAGAAGCGTATCTACTCACCTCTACTCAGAAGGAATGAGGTTTGTTTCGAAAAACGCTGATTCCAACCTATCGACGGGCGCTAGTGATCGATTGATCGCAGCCGGAAATATGCGGGCCGCAAGGGAGCCCGTCATGAGCGCCCAAAATGCCACGCCCGTGCCACGCACGGTCGACTACTTTCCACCACAGCGCTCTATTCGTAGCTGTGAAACTATTCTCCGTGCAAGTATAAATTTGCGCGATATAATTGCTCTCCTGAAACTCCCCCATTTCTACCTCATGTTTTCAAGATTCTCCAAGAGGACCGGCAAGCTTTTCCGTTCAGCTTCTCGAGGTTTCAGTACAGACACTGTTGCTGAGCGTCGAAAGGTAGCTGAAGATACACTCGCACAATCGAAAGCTCTAGTCGAGAAACATACCTTTGAGGGTGCCTCGTTGGATTCTACGTTTATACCAGAACAGCTACCGCCCTTAGACCCATCTGCATGTCCAAATCCCGACATCGTGCCCTCTGAAATCATAATTGTGAACTCAGACGCGTTCACAGCCGCACGAGATGTAATGAAGAAGGACCCTTACGCCATCGGAAAGACAGCAGTCCTCAATCTTGCTAGTGATCAGATTCAGGCTGGTGGATGGTTGGTCAGTCTATCGAGGACCCAGGTGAGCATTTTATGGACGTGGTTTTATATTTGCGCTCATCTCACAAACAAACACATATTTTCGTACCTATATAGGAGGAAGCTCTATGTTACTCCTCTACCCTCTACCCGACGCTCAAGGAATCCTACTATCCTTGGCCCAATCTAGGACTAGGCTCTGTTGCTGGCATATTCTCGCCCGGCGTTGTTGTGTTTAAGGATGATCTCGACCACGATTGCGCATATTTACAACCAGAGGATCAGCGTGTCGTCTCTGTGATTACTGTGGCTGCTCCCCATGGACCTAAGTTGACAGAAGATGGACTTGGCTTAAAGCATGAATCCGATCTGCAGGATTTAAGAGGGAAGATCAGATTAGTGTATCGCATGGCTGCTCATAACGGCAATCAGTATATGATCCTAGGTGATATGGCACATTCACTATGTTAAAGATATTATTAACGATCGATATTATAGGTGCAATGGGGTGCGGCGCGTATCGATGTCCATCTCGTCTGGTAGCAGAAGAGATGAAGTCAATCTTGCTCGAATCAGAGTTCAAAGGGTGGTTCAGAAAAGTTATATTTGCTGTATACACACGGCAGCGCCCCGGGAATTATGATGTTTTCAAGGAAGTTATAGGTGGCGTGAAAGTTTAGTTATGGGGCTCAGGACACTTGGATCACAGACAATTGCTTCAGTTTTATTCATTAACAGTATGCTGAAATTACAGATGAGGTCGTTGTAGCTTTCATGATAATCCTATTAGTATTAGCGTAGACCACAAGCATTAGTAATATTCTTTCTAAGATCCAATGCCAAATGCAGGCTCATCTCTGAGCTTGTGATAATCGGAGGTAAAAATAACGGCGCTGCCTCCCAGATCTATTTACACATGGTCTTGATAACCCTTTCAACCTTGTCGTTCGGTATACAGTCAACTTTCGTGATAACAGCCTGGAGCTTGAAGGGCTAGGTTCCGCACTCCGTGAAGAGGAATGTGGACAGGTGCTGAAGTATTTGAGAGTCGACAGAGTTCAGCATAAGCATACCATTGAAGAGAATGTAGATGCGTTTAAGCCTAGGATGATTCGTCATTAAGAATTCTGATGGAAAAAGAAAACAGTGCATTCTTCTCGTGTCTGAACATAATAATCAAACAATTACCCCTACTCCGGTCTGCCTCGAGCATCATATCCTGGAGCGTCCACTACCATGAGCTCCCCCAGCTCTGCACCGACACGATAGAAGTTCAACGTGCGATTCCGACCTTCATAGTCCAAATAAATTCAGCTTATAAGTGAAGGTTCTATCAAAATATTCACAGCTTTCTTATTCGTGTTCAAGAGGTTTTTACGTACGAGCACTGTATTGAGCAGGTTAAATTTGCCGCAATTTGCACGTCCTATGAGGGCATTGCTCGTATTCAGGTCAATCATAGTCTTATCAGCACATAATTTACCTGTAAAATAACCTTATTGAAAGCAATCATCAGTTCTTCTTCCAACAATCCGTATGTTTTCGTTGCGCGCCTCGGGCAAACCCTGCAGTTTAGGGATCGACGGTGCCAAGGCAGCTGTTGCGGTGAACTCCGCATCGCTTGAATCAGAGAAGACCTTCGATGGCGCCGTTGAGTAGAATGATATGGAAATTTGAGAAATGACGTGGGTCGATCGTCTTCCATGGTGGATGAGGGATATGGCAAGAGCCATAAGAACGGCGTGACAAGCAATTTCGTTTCGATGTGTAACGCGTTCGATCGTGAGGCGTGATGTATTCTATTTGCCTATGTTTAAATCCGATGCACGAGTCCCATGCAATGCATACTCTGGCTGGGTGTTCAACTCCCTATATTTCAGCTCATAAGGAAACGATAGACCAGATTTCGCCACGCTCCGCTTTATTTACTTATGGGGCGTACAAATGAACTGCGTGGTGTGTCTGTACGCATCCTCCAACCTGCCTCCATGTCTCCAACCCACCATTCCTTTCGTATGGTTCTGCAGCTCCCTCACCGTTAGTGATATCCATATTAATATATTCAATATATATTTTCTATGTTCTTGAGACCTTGCATGTTAGAAGATACTGCTCATGACAATTGAGTCTCCTGGCAATGCCATGATAAAAGGCATCTACTATGTTCGCCTTTTCGAGACATCCCATTCTTCAACGTGGTCGACGAATTACCTCTCTATGATAAACATGCGTTATAAACAGTGAGTAGTAGCATATAGTACGCTACGCATTATATATTGAGGTGTATCTTTACAGACAAATTATCACTCGCTCCTATTTCCCTTTAACTGGAAACAAAGTATTAGATAATGGCACTGGAACTAGTGAGCTTCCTATATTAATTTATAAACTTGAAAATTTCCTGAATATGACAGCTTACTGTATTTTGATGGCGTTTGGCTCCTGGACTTGGCTAAAAACATTCCCGAGTCTGTCAGCATGCATGGGATTGATACCTAATCACGACTATTTTCCTCAAGCAGCCTTTCTCCAGAGACGATTGAATTCTTTGTGGCTACTATAGTATCTCTTCCTATCTACTGGAAGGACTAATTTTCGTTAATCCATCAGCGTCTCCTGGTTGCCAGATTGCAGAAGACAGAATAGCCAAAGGCTTTGAGAGAGATACACCGTGTACTAGTCCCCGGAGGTTGGGTGCATTCATTAGAAGTTAGGACTTGGTATGAGTCAGGACCTGTCACCCAAATATATAAATATCTACTTCAAGCTCTTCATGATATTCAAATCTGATGCTCCATTGCGCTAGACACACCACAGATAATGATTGAAGCTGGCTTTATAAACGCACATATCGAAAAGCAAGAGGCTCCGCTGGGGAAGTGGGCTGGTCAGCTTGGCATAGAGCCATGATATCAGATAAATCCGTGGAGGGGTATAAAGGTCCTTATCATGAAAATTAGAGGTCTTGGAATCGTAAGTTCGGAGGAAGAGTTAGATCGGCTTCTGGATGACATGGAAAAGGAATATGATGATGTACCTGGTTCTCTCATGGAGTGGTTTGTGATATGTGCTCGGAAACCTATTTTATGTAGTTTGAATTGACACAATATTGGGAGTAGTGTCACTGTAATTGCTGGTATGTAATCATTGAAGATATTAAA
Source organism: Nidula niveotomentosa (assembly GCA_036937135.1). NCBI lineage: Eukaryota > Fungi > Basidiomycota > Agaricomycetes > Agaricales > Nidulariaceae > Nidula > Nidula niveotomentosa. Next base: position 12,430 of record JASFDE010000035.1, read on the forward strand.
TGAAGTGGTTAAATTTAAGTAGTTATTATGGAGTTAAATTCATCTACGAAAATAAACACATTGCTTAAATCAAGCTGTACGTCCTGAAGTGTTGCCAAAGTCTCCTGGAGGTCGATGCATAAGCTTCCGGAGGTCGTAGCAATGTCCAGAGGTTGGGCTTAGTGTCGTGAACAGGATATGACAGTTATATGTAGCTTTGTCACACTGCACATCAAAGCATCGAATTAAGGTCATATTCAAGGAGGGATCTGAAGCACCAATAACAAAGAATATTGTATATCCAGAAGCCCTTGAAGTTTTCAATTAAATTATGTAATCTCTTGAAATTGTAGATAGAATTTATTTAGACACATTATATGTGTCATGATATGGAAATATTTATGTATTTGAAAGACAAAGACTAATGATGTAGGGAATATATCATACACTGGGAGATAGCAAAACCACCAGAACTAGGATGCAGCAAGAGGAACTCAGAACACAGATTAAGAATCACAGTGCAGAACTGGGATTAAGCATTGCATACCAGGGGGTCCAAGGGGCTTGCCCCCGGCAAGCCGTGTCCCGTGCCAAAAGCCCGCAAAGCGTTAGGAGCGCAGCGACTTTCGCTCAGGCTGTAGGCACGGGTCTAAGGCTTGTAGTAATAAATATACCAATCAGATGATTGCTCTTCAGGTAGATTATCTTGCAGGCCACAAAATGCAATGAAATGGCATTCTATCATGAATTCTTGAATTTAACATGTTTCTTAAAAGCACTTCTGGAATGTGTGCCTAACACAGCGCTCGTTCCATATAAAGATGTTCAAGTATAAACAGAATACCATTAAATAGCACCAGAAATCGTAGAAACGTGATAGTAGCCCGTCGAGTTTGTTGGAAATTCTGGGAGAAGCATCCAGCACATACTCCTCGGGCTTAGTTATCTGTTGAGTAATCTGCTTAGGGGATATTAATGGTAGAATTTATTAGAAACCCTAGAATATGGGAAATAAACAGTACTAGTGTACACATTGTGGATTTTTAACCTACAGCCTAACAGCTAGGTAACGACAACTAACACTACAACAGAGTTAAGAGTAAAAGAATCTGAACAGATAGCGAAGTCAAGACGCATTTAGATGGAGGCATGTCCAAACAGCGTCAAAGTTGCAGCTTGTGCTCTGACGGTCATGTGCTTCTTGGCGCCAAAAGTAGCCTCTTGGCTTCGTCTGCCAGGGTTCTCCCCGTTAACATTACAAGGCGACACCGACGTCGTCATTGACGAACTCAGGGCCTCAGGCTACATATAAGCTTTCTTCCTTTATAGCCATTCTTGTTCTAAGACATGGCGTCTCGTGAGCTATAGTTCAGCTATCTGTTGTACTCATCATGCTTACTATAGAGTGGTATGAATTAGCAACCAGCGCGCCCGCTTCTAGCGTAAACTTTCCAGTATCAGAGCTAGTATTTAAACCGGTGCAGCCCGTACAACATCTGCGACCTCCACACCTGCCATTCCGCAGAATCTCGCTGCCTACCGTGCCTACACTTCTGCATAGAGATTCAGTAGTCAGCGTCGCGTCTTTTGACTCGCTCCCCGAGGACGAAGTATCTCAGAGCCCTTCTAGCCCAATGCGAAGTGGATCTTCCGCGAAGGCCGGCAAAGGACGGCCGATATCTATGGAATCTCCCCGGAAGAAACATCGGAGACGCGACACCAATGTAAAGCCTTCTGATGCTGTTCGCGAGGCAAAGAGGAGAAAAGTTATCGAAGAGTTTTACGAGACGGAGAGGGCCTATGTCGATGGACTTGAGCTGATATACGTGGTGAGTAAAGTGCTCTTCCTATTTGAAGTGCGAGGTTGCTTATTACGATATATTCTAGCTTTTTCTGACTCCCATAATCGCCTCTCTGGAAACTTCGCAACCCCTGTTAGATCGTCCAACTTTAACTTCTGTATTTTCCAACTTTATTGATATCTGGAATTTACATCGCTCGTTCTTCTCGTCCCTTACCACTCTTTTATCATCGCATGGATCATCTGGATCGTCATCTTCCAACAGTTCTCAGACACCCCCTCTTTCACCTATTCTATTGGCTCACTTTCCTTACCTTTCGCTTTATAACCCCTTCGTGACAGCGTTTCCATCGACCATCTCAGCTCTGAGTGACCTCATCGCCCAACCGACAGCAACTCGTCCAAATGCTCGTTACAGTCAATCCTTCGCCACCTTCCTGAAACATCAAGAGGCCGATCCTCGTTGCGGAAAGCTCAAGTTACGAGATTGGCTTCTGACGATTGTGCAACGATGTCCTCGGTATCTCCTCCTTCTCAAAGATCTTATCAACTGCACAGATCAAGAAGACCCGGAACACTCGCAGCTTAGGGCAGTTCATACCCTCGTATCCAAGAGTACGTGTCCAGATCGTAGCCTGCAACGCAATTTAACCTCTTCCAAACAGTCACTCTCACTCTCAATACCTCGTTGCATACACACGCTCAAACGCTGTCTCTCCTCGCGCTTCAACGATCTACTCCAAATCTTCCTTTCCAACTGATCGTCCCAGGCCGTACACTACTTAGACGCGGACCCCTGGTCCAAGTTGAGCGGAGCGAAGGTCCCCGGGAACGCGAGTTCCTGCTCTTCTCCGACTGCATCATCTGGCTTGCGTCCGAAGACAACGAGCGCAGTTGGACCATCCCCTGGGCCATCGGGTCCGACTCCAGAGCAAGCGAGCCGCACTCGCATCCCGATACGCCCAGCCCCCTGAAGCGCCCCGGGCTGGTCAGGAGCAGAAGCAAGAGCGAGGCAGAGCTCTCTTCTCTACTCCAATCTCGCAGTGAGGCTCCAGTGTCAGGATCGACTCCATCGACGCCCAAAAAGCCCCAGAGGAGATCGTACTACCATCCTGCGCCCGAGCAGTCCAGCGCGGTTAAGCGGCAGCCGAGTGCAGGCGGGGAGGAGAGATGGGTGTATAAGGGCCGTGCGGAGCTGGTTAACTTGGAGGTGATCGTCACACCTGCTGTTGAAGGGGGCGAGGAACGGAGGTTCGAGGTCCTCAGTCCGGAGGGTAGCTTCGTTCTTTATGCCAGTAAGCATGTCTCTATTTTCTTGTCGGTATACTATTCTAATTCGCTGGGATAGGCAACGAAGATGAGCGTGATGAATGGGCATCGGCGATCCGGCAAGCTAAATCTCAGCTCCTAGTTTCGCTCAATGTCACGAACCCCAACTCGACGCTCACATCGTCTGCGTCAACGAACCACGTCCGGCGCTCTCTCCAGGCATTGCCCTTCCGTCCCTCAGACGAGCGCATCGCCACTCTACGTGGAAGTCCTAATACTACCGGGAAGAAGCTGAATGATCCGAAGAAATCCGCTGTGGACCTCAAGGCCAAGGAGCGCAGGGGCAAGGTCGAACACTGGGTCCCGGCGATCTGGATCCCTGACGAGAAAACAGACGGGTGCATGCGGTGCGGCAAGTCCTTTGGCTGGCGAAGGAGACGACATCATTGTCGGTTGTGCGGGCGCTGTGTGTGCGCGAGTTGTTCTGGACGTGTATGTTCACTTTCGTTTCTGCACAAGCGAGTTGCATGTGACTCACATTATCCCGTTTCTCTACAGACATTCTTCATCACTGATCCCAGTTCCAAAGAGGACTCAACTAAACCTGCGCGTGCATGTGATGCATGCTACGAGACTGTTTTTCCACTCATTAATTCACCGCCGTCGCCGACTACCGAACTCCACGACAGAATTCACGCATCCGACACTATCACTTCCCTTTCATACTTCCCATCCTGGCAACCCGTTCCATCATCTTCCCCGCAGAAGCAAGTGTATCCCCAAGCACTGATGGCTATTGACATCGGTCGCGAAGCCTCTTTAGACGAAGATGCCCATGGCGATTTGGAGAGAGACAAACCTGGCAGGGTGCGCTTGAAGTCCCTCCAGCGACCGAGAAGCTACCACCAGATCTTGCAAGACTTCGAAGGCCATGAGCGTGGCCAAGATGAGTTCAAAGCGAACGAACTCGAATCGACTGCTGAGGAGCAAGAACAGGAGGAGATGGAGGAGATGATGGAGGGCGATGACGTGGCGGGGCAGATCTGGCGGGATTCATCTGCGACGCCTGCTCCTAGAATGCGGAAAGAAGATACGGCGAGGAGAAGTAAGCGGTTCTCGTTGCCGGCAGTCGCGCTACAGACGACGAGCGTCACCGCACATACATCTACAGGCGTCGGAGACCGTGCTGGCACAGACTCTTCAGCCAGTTCTGGGGCGGGAAAACCGAGGCGATTCTCTCTCGTGCTCACAGGGCGGAACAGCAGTCACCAAGGAGAAGGTGGAAGCAGGACGACGAAATCACATATCGAGAACCGGACGCGGGAAATGGAGATGCAGGGGGGCGGGAAAGATGAAGACGGCAAAAAGAGAGGACCCGGGCTGGGGAAGGGCGTAGCTGCAGGGAAGTTGAGCGAGTTACTCAGGAGAAAGACGAAGGAGTGACTGGGCGTGCGGAATCAGGCTCAGAGCACTGTCGCAGGGCCACTCACTTTTCTTGATATTTAATATACAGTTGAAGGGTGGGTGTGTTCATCATTAGTCGGACCTTCTTATTTTAAAAGCGAACATGTTACCAGAACTGTGTGTATTTCGTCAATGAAATTCTACCTTTTCTCAGGACATCGACTAGGATCCCACTTTCACTTCACGGATATAAGAGGCTGAGGCTAAAGCTATATTCTGCGGATGGACAGTATATAGTCTTTGAAATGCGGTGCTTTGCACTATCATTCCAAATGCACACACTGCACCAGAAGTTTTCTACCAGTTTATTCGCGGTTATATGACCAGTTGCCCTACTCTATTACGCACAGGCACCTATTTTACTAAAGAGATATTAACATATACAATGTAAAAAACATCTGTATTGATAATCTTCTTCTATTTTAGGCTTGATCCTTGAATAATGAACCCGGCTGAACTACCTCCAGATACAAAGCTTGTTACAGAAATGAACCTCAAAGTGTGTTCTAGGATTTCTACCTGCTCATTCACCATGAGTGTTATCGCTGCAGTAAGCGTTGCATATCCGCTCTGCTCTGCCCTCATTTTCAGTGCTCGACAGATCTATTCAGTGGCGGGGGCATGAGACTTGGCAACATGTGTAAGGCGGGAGTAAGGGGGAACGCCTAGGCTGACCAGGCACGAGTACGTTGTACAGCGCTTTCCAGGTGAAGCTCAGGTACATCCGGCGTCCATCTTACGGAAGCCGTGAATGATTGACCGAAAACAAGTAGCAGGATCGATCCCTAGAGGGGCGGAGTCGGCTGGATCGACACGGGCAGCTATGCCGATCAACTTTGTTCTGAAGTGCGAATCAGGCGAATAGCTCTCGGACCAATGCTCGGGAGCCTGTCGTGATTGATTTCCGCAGGTCGCAGACATTGAGGGTCCGGATCGAGGTTGGAAGAATTAGGACATTCGCCGCGACAGACGCGAGAACGCCTACTAATACAACGCTCCGAGTATCTCCCCGCATGAATAGCAACCTATACATGACATCAGCTGGAATGGGGGGTCTCTGCAGGTTTGGAGTTGGCCGCGGTTTTCCAAGTAGATACCTCAAGCTTTGAAGTCCTCCAGTCCAGCCCCAATCGATTGGATGAGTATCGGCACTCTGCTCTAAGAAAGGATATATCACTTCTTGTTCGCCGGCGGCTGCGGAGCCGAGTGAACCCAGAGCGTTGGTAAACCAACTCTTCTAGACTTTGCAAAGAGACCGTAAGTGAGAGTTTTGCTGCGTGTATCGGGCACTCCTGGCAAGGAGTAGTGTAAGTATGCAGCATGCAATTATGCAGGGATTCCCATAGTTGCCTAAGCATCGTGAAATCCTGTCAGCAGCTCCTGGCACGTAGTGAGAACTGTTTTCGCTGTCACGGCGATCAAAGGCAGAATGGTCTTGGGAGAGAAAGCTAGGGAAAGATAGACGGGCCCGGCGATGATGCTAGCTGAAACGTGGACCATCCAATGCGGCCTGGGATCTGTTGTGTGTGATATTGGTGTGGAAGAACAGCCAACTGATGATGGTGGTGGAAGTAGGTCGACAGACCATGGGAAGAGTGCGATTGGACTGGGCTTCTGCCCGCAGTGCGCCAGAAACGTGCCGGAGGACATCGCTGTCACGGCGATCAGAACTAAAATAAGGACTATTGTGTGAAGCGTATACCGGGGTTTTGTCGTCGGTGGGATTGGCACTGCAGGATCGTGGTAAGTGCTGGGTGTACACTGAAAGATCTTCCACCTTTTGGAAAGCGATTTCCATGTCAAGGGGATTTTGAGTGCCTCAGATATACACTTCGGGTTTTCGGCCGCAAGAATTGAGAAGCACGTCGACGGTTCGTCCCACCAGCTATTTTAGAGAATCCCGGCACTTGCGGGATCTTAGGATCAAGATTTCAACTGCGTGCTCATACTGTCATATACTGTCGAACAAATAACGAGAACATATGCAAACCATGCACTCGTACATTGATTCTTTTCATCAAGTCATTTGAGATATATGACATTGTGGCGTACTAAGGAACCTGCCGTCACAGTAAAGCACCTCCAACAACGTGAACATTACCGCATTGGTAGAAATATGGCCTTTACTTTCATCGAAGTCTCAATGGATAAGTGTTGAAGCCCATGCGTTCGAGGACCACTGGATCTGCCACAGATAAAAAATTGTATTTGGTTCCCAGATGACCTCCATGATAACTCTAGATGGGACTCTCGTTGATACGACTGTTAGAAATTCCATAACAGACTGTAAATAGCCCAAAAGGCTAGAACGTTAGAGGTCGAAAATGCCACAGTGGCCGCTCTGGACAAATGAAGTCCACTACTTGTTTCTTTAATTAATCCATGTTCCGGATTGCACAACTGCCTTGAGACCGTGAAAGATTACTTATCGGAGTTGTCAAATCACGCGAAAACCTTTTGTTCTAACCCCTGGGGCACAAATAGCACGAAAAAGACACGGAAAGCAAATTGAAGTGCCAATAAATATCTTGCTGGATACTCAAGTTAAAAGGAATTAATGCGCAGCAGTTACATGAAAAAAATGCATCCGGGTCAACGTGAGATATCAAGAAGGCTCGTGAAGAGTTAAAGTCCACGGTACTACTGTATTTTTCATAAGAGAAGTCCAACCCCCACCAATAACCAGAGTAGTGGGAATCCAACTGTCGTGGTTTATAATATTCCACTAACAAACTTCGATACTCTTAGATAGCCAGTTCGTCAAATCGGGCGTTAGAGAATGCCACTGAGAACAGCCTGGAAACATAATTTATTTTGGGATGCCACCCCCAGTTCGACTGTTGCCAAGATTTCTGCTGCGCAGCAATTTGGTCGCTCAGTCACACAGGTTGAAATTCCACAGCATGTCAAAGAGTGGGAATGTTGAAGGTAAGCAATGATATATATGTAAATATGTTAGTCAGGCAATATATGGTCCCAGGAGAAGAACGAAAATACCGGACGTCGTCAGCCTCGCAGGATGTTTTGGGCTAAAAAAAATTCGGGGTCATGCACAAAGATAAATGTACCATTATTAAAGAGTCGATGTTTAGCATCACTTGCTTCGTTCATGAAGAAAATTCGAGCGAAGATGTGACGTAACGGAATTATTATATAAATGGCCACGATATTCCATAAAGACACCGATCCAAGTGCTATAAGTGAAAAAATAGAAGAATACCATGTTTATGACTTGAGCTCCCCCGGTTTAACAATGATAACTCATTTCTGTACAAAAAAGGCCTGAGATTAAACAGCCCAGATAGAATCAATTAATTTGACACGGTAGCATAAACCGAATTCAATAAGAGTAAAATCAGTAAAAGCGTATCAATTCGATAAGATAAAGATGCACAAAATCAACGTGAAAGTCACAGCCCACGGTATTTCTGGTTAGCATTGTGATAGAGGGACGGTGTTGGATCATGGAAACAATGCGAGGAATGCGATTTGCTGCGTCTGATCTTAAAATAGATTACCTCGTGAAGTTAACAAAGGCGTGGAATGCCAAGTCTCCGATCTTCAGAATCCGCCGGAAGTCCTCGATGGAATTCGAAGAAACGTATTTGATAATGTCCTTTTTCAGAATATAATTTTCCACCTTAGGCTACGACGATTCCGAGGACGGAACGGAATCAGAAAGAGTGCCAGTCAGTAACTTGCTGAATGTTACTCGATGTTGTATAAATAGATTTCAGCACTCCAGAATACGAGGATTACATTTAAGGCAAGTCCTAGGCTTATCTGGAGTTCGGGTCAGAACGTGTACAATTATCTCTTCAACGCGGGATGTAAAGGAACGTGATTGTGCTTAAATATACGCACAGGTCGACTTCGCGATCCACCAGTGCAGTGTGTTTCCACCTCCAAGACTAATGTATCCTGATTTAAGTACTTCGGTACACGAGCTAAAGTAACAGTGGCGTACAAGTTCCACGCTTCCATTTCAGTACCATCAGTACCATAGGTGGTATCATTTGTCCGAAAGCTCACCTGGGGCTAGAGACGGAGACAAGTTAAGTATAGGACACTGGAGTGGATGTCTCGGAGAAGAAAACAAATACATCTTTAGCGGCTACGAGATAGCACTCGTTCAAAAAAGCGCCGAGTATTCAATACCTAGTATGGCGATTGAATTATTAGAACAGTAAGTATCAATACTGAAAGCTATTAGAAAAGACACATCACTACGAGTATCTCCACTTTTAGAAAGAACTCGCTGTCTAGACTATCGTAGAGGAGGCATTATTTCGCAGGGGAGCCAGCCAAGACTCGGCCGACGAAAGATGAGCTCATCTCCAAAGCGTCATGCTAGCAGTAGTGACTGGTAGTGGGGTTAAGAAGCTCTTCAAATGAGAAAAGCTTTGGACAGAGCCGCGGCGCCGATATGTTCTACGTAAATACACAAGTTCGGATTAACTTCCGAAGTTGCGGTACGCTGGATTGTACGGAGCCTCCATCGCCGTTCGCAACATATCGGACCCTTGGTCCCATACGCAGATACATTGATGAGAGAATTATTGTGTAGGAGCCTCCGACCTTCCATGTGCACGTACAACAGCTAATCAATACGGCCGATGTGACTGGGTTCCCGCGGTTTGGTCCATGCACAGACATAAACCCAGAAGGCAATGTTGCAGTGTCCCAAAATGAAAAGAAAATCCCCTGGAATGATGAACGACGGAAGACTGATAATAAGAACATAATACCCATATCTGACATGCAAGTATCATCAACAGAGTAGGCTTTGTTCTTTTCATATTGAGATAGAAAGTATCATCATGATCTTGTTCGACATCGTTCCTGAGCTTTCGAACCTCACTGATCGATATCACGCCCATTACATCTTTACCCCTCATGCGTGAAAGAACCCCTCTTTAATTCCCTAGACTTGCTCTAGGATATTATGTGGTGACTTACGTCTCGCGTTGATCATGTCCTAAAATAAAAAAAAAGACTTCTAAATGAACTGCTTGGCACAAGAACAGCAATACCTGGACCTGTGGAGAACGACAAGAACACACACCTATGTTTGGCATGCATAGAGCAAACATTGTTCTTTCCGCTTCGAGGTTAAAAGTTGCATCATCATGTTTTTTTGAAATCGTTGCAGCTTTTGAAACCCCGTAGCAGTCATCGCACCATATTTTCGGTGCGCATTAACCAGCTCCACACTCCCGGGGTATGTACAGCTCGTGAATACGACAAACATGATTTGTTTCCTGGAACTTGGGATGCAATGAGCTATCTCATTTGCATGATGTTGAAAAAAGTCCATGGAATCCTACATAAGAATAAATGGTAAAAGAACGAGGAAAATATACCCGTCCCCAGAGCGGGAGGAGACCCCCTCTCGTTTCAAATCGAGGTTAATAACCCCATCATCAGGTAATTTGACATAGGCCCAAGTTATCAAAGGGCCAAAACTCCATTCGTTTCCCTGAACTTGGTATATCAGTGAGCATCAGCTCCCGGCTCCCTGTCACCCATGCTCCAGAGAAAGGCCCCTAAACACCAACGAAAGGAATTTTCGCCCAAATAAATGGCAAGGCTTTACAGCCTTTGACATGGTATGCCCTTCAGAGTCACCTCGGCGCCCCTCTTCCCTGTAGAAGTTCAAAAAAAATTCAGCGTCACTTCATGTGATACTGGACGACGGCTGATGCACGCACGTATCCACTAGATATCGTGCCATTCTATCGGTATGATGGGTTCGGCATCTACTCCTCGCATTTATGGCATCAAAATGGTTCGCTTCTCGGATTTCAATCGCGTATGCACTTCTCGTTATTGATACGATTGCCTGGGATGCCAGCCCAGTCTCAGAATCATCGATAGGACCCCCTCAGAGTCATATTTCTCCTTATTGATTATTTCACGTCAAGAGTAAATGATAAGATGAGAAACAAGTCTTCGAGAAGCCAATGGGTTTGATAGTATTGGTTTTGAACGTCGCTTCGTGTTAATAGTATCGTGAATGCGTACATCAGGCGGTCGAGACGAAAGTCTGCATATCCAAGCAGAAGCCAAAATAATTTCATGATCGTTTTGTTTAGCATCGCACCATCCCCTTGGTCTCATATGCACGAAATCTCCCAGTCCGCATTCCCTAGTCCGCGTTCCCGAGGCGAAGGCGAATTGTTTCCGTAGATTTAGTTGGATATACATCCCCCATTATTGGCGCGGCACGAAATGCAAAATAAATGTGGCATGGACCATCTACGCAGTCGATGAATTATCAACAACAGCCCGTCGAAGCCAGGGGGTTTGACGGTATTCATTTCGAATGCCACTTCGTGTCACCGTTGGGCGTGCACTTCATCATCGGCTTACATCGAGGACATGAGGAAGTCAAGCCCCACAGAATGTAGACGCGAGCAGGGAGGATTGGTGGGAAGAAAGAGTAAGAGGGAAATGCTCATGTCTGGGAGGGCACCAAAGGTTTTGCAAATTGAAGTGCGGAGTCAGATGTGGAAGTTGTACTTGCATCCGGGTTCAATGTAGAGGTATTCAAAATATTGCATAGTGTAACATCTGGGGGAAAAATAGGCTCGTCGCTTTATGTTACTTGAATAAAATAAGCGGTCGGCTTGAAGTGGTCGAGTGTCTTAGAGGAACGCTATGAGCAGCACGAGAAAACCAGTCCACAGAGCAGCCATCGATGTATGTAGTGAAGGCAGAGTCACTGATCCCTAGTGCAGCAGTTACCACGCCCAGATCGACCAACGCCGTGCCACTCGAATCGTGCGTGGACACCTGTAGGCAGTGTAACCTTGGCATCGGCGTCAACTCGCCGCCTGCTCATTTTCAGCCTCCTTTCGAGTGCTATTTCGATTCCTTGATGCCATTATTTCGCGCGTAGTTGGCGTTATTTTTCTTACATATATGCGGCGAAGGAGTGCAGTGTGCGGAACTCTGCTTGATTTCATCGCTGCTTTGGCCCCTGCTTGCTTTGGATTTTTATTCTGGGGTGCGTTTGCAAGGACAGTGAAGGCAAATTGAAGAGCACTGGGAGGTTCGGATCCCCGTGGGCGTTATCGATCTATATCAAGCTTCCAGGCACCCTTGAAGACGCCCTCAGCGCTGCTATTTGGCCCTCCATGAAATTCTGCTGGGCATGACGCCAGAATTCAGCCGTGAATTGGTTATCATTCACGCAGTTATTTGTGGGCTGTAGGGAGCGCGTTGCACGTAGTAGGTGCTACTGTCGGGCAGAACGGAAGCCGTCTTGGAAGAAACTGCAAATGAAGTCGACTTGGAATGCATATCGCTGTGAGTGCGTACCATGTAGCGTCCCATGCTATGTGGATCATCGTGTAGTGCGGCCGACGCGCTGGACATCGTCGTGGATGACATCGTGATCACGTACGCGTTACGTAATAGCAGAAAAACTTGGCAGTGAGTGTGACCCCGTGCGCATTGCGGACGTGTGAGCACCATCAGCCGTCGCACGAGCACTGTATTTTCTCCCAAATTTCTCTTTTCAAAATACCCCAATACCCAGGGAATATTGCACTCCCCATTTGCGCGCTAGAGTTCTTGGAATAGGCGGAGCCTGACTACGCAGTTCCTGGGGCCCAAATATCTGGAAATTGAAATACGGATCATACCCCGCCCCCGCCCCCACCATGCCTTCCGCCCCCTGGCGCGAGTACACCCTCCTCCCTGGGCCCGCCTCCCCCGCCTCCTCCGCCAAGGGCCGCTTCTCCCCGCGCCTTCTCCTGCGCGCCGGTATAACAAAGCGCTACGTCCGCCTGCTCATCCTCGCAGTGCTCTCCCTCCTCTTCTTCATCTTCTTCGTCCTCCCCTCGCGAACCTCCTCCCCCGTACCCCCCTCACACTTCCCCTCCTCCCTGTCCGCTTCTGTCCCCGACGCGCAACTGCCCCCAAACCTGCAGGGCTACCCGCCCTACCCCGACACCATCGAGCGCAACCCCGCGGGCCCCCACGATCCCTACCCACCGCTGTACGAACGGTACACTGCATGGGAAGACACCCTCCCGCAGAACAACGAGGATGCGCCGTTTCCCGACGGGAAGGAGGCAAAGTACGTGTTCCTCGCGAACCACCAGCGCTATGCCGGGTGGGGCAACGCCCTACAGGAGATGATTCTCAATGCGCATCTGACGTATCTCACCGGGCGCGGGTGCGTGTTACTCCTCTCTGCTCTAACATCTGAACGCATAGCTGATAGCCCGCTAGATTTGTATACGACAACTACACCTGGGACATCGATGGGCCAGTCTATGCTGGGTACAACGGACACTGGCGACCCTCCCGTATCCCCATCACAACCATGGTGGCCGGCCCGCTTGGCGGCTATCCCTTCCTCAACACCTCCCTCTCCCCAGAGACACGCTCCACCCCGCGCGCGATATCCAAAAACCACTTCCGCGAGATCTGCCCGGACAGAGTGGTGATGTCGAGCGAGGGCGTGTTGCACACACTGCAGAGCGACAATACGGCGAAGGAGACAATGGATGCGTTCGTGAAGAAGCTCATTGAGATGCCGGAGAGGTGCGTGGAGCTGCAGAGGGATAGTCCGCAGTTGTTCGATATCTGGTAGCCCTTTTCTTTGTCTTTTTGTTTTCTTTGTCCTAGTCGCTGACGCTCCTCGCAGGATAATGGGTTCCTCGCGCGTACACGACATCTGGCCCGTCATCGCCAACTCCCCCATCCTCACGCAATTCACTTGGTCCCCCCTCATCCAACGCATGTTCGTCAAAAACGTGCAGCACTTCCTCCCCTCTTCCCTCCTCCCCCTCTCATCCCCGTCCTTCCTCTCCCGCCTCTACCATTTCGTCTCCAACACGGAGTTCACCTATCCATACACCTACTCCCCAGCGGACTTCGTGTCCCCGGTGCCCTCCCTGGAACAAAAAGCTGCCCCAAAGCCCATACTGCCCGCCCCAACCAACCCCCTCCCCCTGCCGATCCTGGCGCTCCATGTGCGCAGAGGCGACTTCAAGGACCACTGTTTCCACCTCGCGAACTGGTCCTCGACCTACACGGGCCTGAACACCCTCCCGCAGCTACCGGACCACTTCGTCGCCCCGCCGCGTCCCTACAATTCGCAAGACGAGCGCATCAACATTCCGTTCCCGCTGCCGATTACACTGGACGGGGATGCGGAGCGGAGGAAGGGGATGAGTGAGAAGGAGAGGGAGGAGGAGGATGAGCGGTATAAGGAGTTCGAGGGGGAGGGGCAGCGGGACGCAGTGCGTGCGTATGAGAGGGCGTACCAGGTGCACTGCTGGCCTGAAGTGCAGGATGTGGTGAGGCGCGTGAGGGAGGTGGTGAAGGAATGGAACACGCTACAAGCGATCTCCGAGCGCTCCTCTTCTGTCTCCTCCTCTTCAGATGCAGAGATGCAGGACACCCCACACGCGGACCACCTCAAAAAGCGCTCCTGGCTCCCCTCACACGATAAAATGCCCAAGACCAAAGACGACGCCACGATGGCGCGTCGGCGGCAGAAGTTAAGAAGAGTGTACGTGATGACGAACGGCGACCCCGCGTGGCTGGCGGAGGTGAAGCGCGCAGTGGTGACGGACGCCGCGCGCTCCCGGCAGCGTGGATCTTCGTGGTTTGGTTTCCGAAAGCGAGACGACGACGACGACGACGACGACAAGGACGAGGATGAAGACGGATGGGGCGACTTGGAATGGGACTGGGACGGCCTCGCGACGACACGCGATCTCGATGTGGGGTGGGAGGAGAAACACGTGAGCCAAGCGCTGGATATGTATGTCGGGCAGCGGGCGGAGGTGTTCGTGGGAAATGGGGTGAGTTGGTTTTTTTTTTTGGCGGGGAGGATGGTTGTGTTCTGTGAGAGAGGGGCTTTGGTTCGAGGCGTTTTTTTTTCTTCTTCGAGGCATTTGTTTCTTTTTGTGGGGTTCTTTCCATGGAGGGTTTCTGTCGTTCGGCATGTTCCTTCTGCGAGGATTTGATTTTCTTCGCAGGACCTTATTTTTCTTTAGGGACGTTCTTCGTCGGCAACTGTTCTTTTCTTCAACTTTTTCGTCCCATGTTATTCACTTATTTTTTCTTTCCACTCCACTCCTATCCTTCTTCTAAACAAGCAACTAACACCCCTTCTCCTCTCGCAGTTCTCCAGCCTAACAGCAAACATCGTCCTCCTACGCATGGCGAACGGGCTCGATCCCAAGAACACGCGATTCTGGTAGGTTAATTTGTACCTCCATTGTCGTGGGTAAAAAGTTTGAAGGAAGGAAGAACTCACTTCAAATTGGGTGGGCAACGGTAATTGGATAATTATGATTCGTTGGCGACCAGACCTGTGCCTGTCCAGGGTGGATGTCTGTTATTTAATTCCTTCCTCTTGCGATCGCTACATTACACTACGACCTCGAATCATTGGATAGCTAGCTAGCTAGCTATCTACTATTGCTATAGTACAGTATATATATACCCTCTTGTTTTTTTTTTGAGTGTACTGAGTATGGCGTTGATAATGTTTGTTCTTAAATCCGAATTTTTTTTGGGGGAAGAGTATGTGCTGTACATACAGTATATTATGTTACGTCCGAATCTTGTGGCTCGCTACCCACGTCTGTTTAATTTGGAGCTTTGAGAAGGGAGATATAACCTTTGAATCACGTCATACTAGTAATACTTCTCACTTAATCTAACGCAATTATACTGGGACAGTTGTATACTTTTGATCATCCACTTTTTATGTGGCCTGATGGTCTAGTAGTATGATTCCTTGTTAGGGAATTCCAGTAACTTGCTGGATTCCGATCATCGAGGAGGTCCTGGGTTCAATTCCCAGTCAGGCCCATTGCAAGGAAGTAATATGTTTTTCCCCTTGCTATATGAGGGTATATGGGGGCAGGTACTACTACTTAGCGGCAGAATTTTTGGAGTCCGTGAATACGACTTGATCATGGAACATTAGAATAACATGCTTGAGTGTTGAGTATTGGAATTCTAACCCCGTAGTATAAGATCCTAGTTTTATTTTCTAGTTAGGCTCATCTATTGTTGGATCCTACATTTTTTTCAACGTTCTCGTGCTGTCTGAGGGGTTGTAGGGGTAGATAAAACTTGGGGATGTCATACATATACTAGGAGAAAATTTTACCAATCACTGTTCTTATCGAGTTTGTACCTCTCTTGCGGCTGGAATTTATAGTATTACAAAATCCAAACACCCCTGTTCTATACAGCATAATTTTAATTTATAATACAAAATCCAGACCGACTCAGGATTCTTTCTGAATACTCTTTCTCAACTCTTTCTAAGCGCGGAGGAGATTGCACAATGAGGGACGCTTACATAAAGTTTTGTAAAGGTTATAGAAAATAGGTGCAAATTGATCAGTCATTGACGACTTTCTCAGGCCCTCGTTTACGGCACAACATTCGTGCTAAACCTACTCGCTTTTGGATTACTCATAACACCAATGCGAAAAGGCTCAAGACAGGACTCGAATCGACCTTGGGATTAGTGTGCGTTATATTCATTCTAGGAGTTCCTGGGACACCAACGTCCGGATGCTTCATGTTGTCCTGCAGGCTCCTTTCTCCCTAGGACTGTCTCTTTGCCTTTTCACCGACGATCATGGCTCGGGAGAGATTAAGAGAGACCAGAGCTTATTTCCACCCCAAAAGTAGGATGAAACCCTTTTCCTGGCAGCAATGAATCTGGCCACGCTCACTGCCTCATTGCACACCATTGGTCGTGCTGCAACTCATCGATTATCCATTTCCTTCCGCGCCTCAAAAAATTCTAATCGTTCAAATGCCGGCTAGTCTCCTCTCGGAACCGATCGTCCTCTATTATTTATTTCCAATGGTCTGCTTGTGCTTACAAATGAGGATCCGCACTTATACAACGCTGAATAATGACTTCATTCTACAAGCATCCTTTGTCACCATCTGCATTTTAGTATCTCGGGCCCGTTCGACATCGTGTGCTTTCTCTGCCATTTTGGAGAACCGGAAGACCTTGTTACTACTCTCCTTTCGATCTTTATCTTGAGATATTTGGGGATGCTGCGCTGTCGCGGCACGCCCAATCGCAGCTGCCTCACTTGGGCTGCTTTGATACCAATAGTGCCACTTTCGACTGACTACGGAACTAATAAACTTTAAACTTTATGCCAGTTTGGAGGGGTGCTTAACCCGAGTCCTAACGGGTGCACTCAATCTGCGAAATATATACCCTCGTGCGTTATCCGCTGTGCCCGTTATCTTTGAGAAACAGTCTTAGCTTAATTCGTTGTCGGTGGTTATAGATCTCGTGCTTAGTGTGGGGCTTTTGTAACGGAAACGAAAATTTAAAAAAATCCCTTTGGCCCGGCTATAGTGTTCCGAAGGCCATCACGTTCGTCGCATGCTTTCTTTCGATTTCTCAAAGTCACCTTGGACTCACCGTTCTGCTTTTCACGAAATCATGGGTGGGCACGATGCTACCGGATTATCGTTATGGCTGCGCAAATTTGTATACACTTACTACGCTTCTTCTACTCCGTAGTGAATATATCTCATGCGCAGTTTCTTCATCGCAGCAAGTCAAAACATCAACTGATAATATTCCGTACTTGTCGTTCGGTTACTCTTAGGCTGAACGAATCTGTTCAACAAGGCAACAAGATGCTGAGCTGCTCTAGAGCCCTCGGCTTATTAACGGCATAATGGGTATCCTACAATCGAAGGATCGTCCCAGCATCATAACTGATATCAATGATTTTGCATGCCATCGGGGTTCGCACCGAACGATCCTGATGTCGGTGCGGGACGTTCGTCCCAGCCCTCAGTGTGAGAGTGGTGTATTTTTACCTTCGCTGTTGACGTCCGGGAAGACGTGGGCATGTGAAGACAGATGGGCGGTTATTATCCATCTCGCTTGTAAACGCTCAAGAAAAAAAGTATCATAGCATTTTTTTAAAATACGCGTTATCTATCCTTGACATCGGTAAGTGTGTATGACTAGTTTTTCTCATGGTACTGTAGGCGTTGCCGATTCGACTACTCAAGCGAGAATGATGATGGAAATGTTATCCGCACTTCCATTGTTCAAACTACTCCGAGCTCAGCAGAAGCACGCACCTGAAATTCGATTTTCAAACCTCGTTATTTTGCCGAGTGCTCAGCACTGTCAACAGTCGCTGTCTTCCCGCCATCGTGAGAAGGCGTATTAGCTTGGTCACGATCGACCTGCAACGCATGATGATGCTTCGCACAGCTGTCCTGACGAGTCACGGATCATTGAAAACAAGGCCAGGGCGCTTCACCCAACATCTTGTTGCGCAAAGGCCGTCATCTCGGGTTGGGAATGAACGAGCCTGGCCAACAAGACCTGGCTGTTCGTTCTAGCTCCCGTCACTGGTGACACTTCTGAATTCTCTTGCTTCTTTCCACAATAATCCGTGACTTACTTAGAACATATTCCCTCGCTATGGCTTCTTTCACACAGCGGTGACGCATGCGGGATGCACGATGCTGTAACTTTTGTAAAATCGTCAAGAGCCATGAAGCGATGAGAGCGCATATGGAGGAGACGGCATAGCACAAAGCCAAAGACGCTAATATGAATATAAAGAGAAGAGCTCCGTGCATGCTTTCGGCGCGCATGAGAGTTTCGAAGACATTCAGGCTGTAGTATGAGAAAAAATGAGATTTACGGGCTGATGCGACTACCGATGACCACGCATCACCAGATACAACGACATGATTGATATCTTCGCCAACAGGAAGAGTATGTACAGTGAAAAGGACTTATGGATGTTCGAGCCTGTCCAGAACGCAACTACCGATACTCGGGGTTATGTAGTAGAGAAGGTGTGGGCCCGCCCTTGATATGCACCTATGGGACGATGTTTCTCGACGGCGTTCACAGGATGTCAACATGGGCGATAGCTTGTGATCCATAGTGTGTCCGACAATGGCATACTTCATAGCAGTTTACACAGGATCAAAGGGGCAATCTAAGGATAGACGATGAGCAAGCTCAGACTTCTTTACACAACATGACCAAGTCCAAGTCCAAGCAGATGCTCTCCGCGGTCATGAGCATACATCGAGAACACACGAGGAAGCCGCCACCACAGTCATACGACAAGCTCAGGCCGTCATGGCCGATTCCGCGGGTCACGAACAAGCGTCGGGGTGACTAGGTCGCCGCGGTAGGTTGCGCAAATAGCGCTGTGCGTGTGATCCCGCGCGGTGAGAGACAAAAGGAAACCAGACCCTGCTTCAGGACAAATTGTTTCCCCAAAGAAAGGGCCGACGCACACGAACATATCACAAAGACACATCGCCGCATAAGGGGTCTGGATCGAACAGCTTGCGCCCCCATTCACAGGATGCTCTGCTAAAATTTGACAGAATCCCTTCAAAGGCCGTGCATATTGGCATGGTAAGGGTATTTCCTCGTGTTTGCTTACCGCCGATCACTATGCTTGGGAAGATTCATGGTCGCAAAAGGAACGAAGAAACCTTGATCACTCCACGAGTACGCAGCAGAAGTATTAACACTTCTGTAATTTTTCGCCTGCAGAGGAACTAGGGCACAAACAGGTGTCACGACGAATTACTTGAGGAGTATGGTTTTGGATCCTTGCCGGAACTCCTGAATGACGAAAGGTATGACCACAGGGTGTACGTCTCTGACCGTGAGAGCAGCTCTTTGTCCTACTTACGCGAATGGTCATTCCAGACGTCAAAGCGTTCTTCAGAATCAAATTTACACCAGAGGCGGATGTTGGCACGATTAGTGGCCAACGGGGCACCGAAGAGAAGTCGGCGGAGAGTGCTTGCGAGGAAACGAGAGATAATTTTGCGTCATTCCAAAGGGAAAGAAGGTGGGACCTTGAGAACATTTAGAGCGGCGTTTCATCTATAGTATGAAAGTGTGAACCCAAAGCCAAAGATACTCTGTGCTGTATTGGGGCGTTTTCCAGAGGATTCATCGACGATTATCAGGGTGCTGCGTATAGTAAGCTCCAACTTGCGCTGCGGACGTTCACAGGCCTTTCGAAAACGGGTAGTGCATACAAGCTCGAGACTCGAGAGGGTGGCTCCGCCGAAAAGAGGTGGACCACGTAAAGAGTAAGACACTCTTTCGGCAGGCGAGCAGAACATAGTCGAATAGGACCTGTTGAATAGCCTGAGAGCCCTTGAAGAAGCTTAGCGAAAGCAACGAGCTCGACAGTTTTGCGACAGCTTCGTAAGCGTCAACGAAAAGTGCGGCATCGGCCGTCGGTGAGCCGCCATATGCCGGCCGTATGCTGGCAGAACGGCGGCCAGAACCACCGCAGAGGATGCCGGTGGGTAAATAATTTAGTCACCGTCTTCAGGTGCGTTGAGTAACCGTGGGCAAAAGCGCTTGGGGACGTAATTACTATATCCGTGCACGATCTATAAATGAAATGCTCGCATCCCGCTCCGAAATTCGTGCGATCCTGACTTATGTCACCCATCTGCATATTGAGATGAAAGTAGAGCTATTCATTATACGATCCACCGTCCTGATCGTTGTCTGTCCTGTCGGGATTTTGTGAAAATTTCGTGCTGGCTTCTTAGCGGCGCGGCGGAGGGGAGAGATCACCCCCATGGGCACACCGTGGTAAGTGAGCACACACTTTACCCCACATCGGCGCAAGAGTGCGGAGGTTCGACCCTGCCGTGACGACGAGCACGGAGGTAGGTGTAGCCAATAAATTACATCCAGTAGTCTTGCCTTGTCGAGAGACATTCGCACATGGAGCTCGCGGTCCGAATTCCCTCTGAGCCTTCCCTAACGCCCATTATCCTTGACGGTGTACGGCAGCACCGTATTCCCAAAGATCAACGTCGAATCAAGCGAGTTTAGGAACTGATCATGCTTGCACACACGCTTCCCAGGCTGCATGGCAGCTGGAGTACATCTGGCGAAGAAAATTATGTACACTATGCAGGAAACGAGGAGTCCGGGCGTCGCCCTCCTTCCCGCCGCGCCGCTTTCAAATGCTCAGCTGTCAGATGAGATGTCGCGTAGACAGGGCTATCCCATTCATAGAGGGCAACCGCTTCTCTCGGGAATAGCACAACTCCTCGCCACTCGCCTTTGTCAACCTGATATCACCAAATCCGGAACGCATTTTCTCAAGGCCTTCACTTATTGATATTAGTTGCCGGACATGAGTTGGAGTGGCTGCAGCGTGCTGCCGCTCAAGGACCCCTTTGTCATGGTCCAACCCACTATCGAACGTTCACGTTGAATGAAACATATCTGTCGTGGGGAGTCTTCCCTGAGATCGCACGGCGGGATAACAATCTTATTGACAAACGACAACCCAAAACTGAGGAGACTCCGTACATGCGTCAAAGGAATTGCACCCAGGTGACAATTACTAGACTACTGTTGCCAAAACCCTGGAAGGCTGGCACATTATCCGATTGAAAAAGCTGCAGGAAGCAAAGGGCCTGAGAGATCCTCTGAAAGTTGAAGCATCTTGATGTCCAAATGAGACTGATATTCCTATCGATAGTGCTGAGAATGCAACAGCGATATTGCCTTTGTGATGACACCACTGTGGAAGTTCATATGAGATACTCTCGCGAGCAAAAATAACCAAACCCTCTGCCTGTGCACTGTGCGGAGACATAGCAACATCATGATTTCCCGCCCAAGAAGGAACAATGTATACTAACTCGAGTTCGTTCGATGCACAATGCAAAGTTTTCACTCTCAGCAAAAACCCGAAGAGCGTCCTAAGACCCACACTGAGAAGCACCTCATTGTCAACTCCGTACGTGCAACATCACCAGGACCAGGACCAGGGCAAAGGGAATACGAGCCTCTGAGTTGTTGGCTGGAGAAACCCAGGAGAAACCAGGCCTGTCTTCCTCTCGCATCCACCTGCCATCCCAGTGTGTCAATCCCAGCACCTGGGGAGCGAAGTTCAACTCGCACCTGCGGACCGCAGTGCAAGGGCACGGGGTACATCGATAATACCCCAGCGCACAGTGTGATTCGGCTTCGGAAGCCTGGAGTCCGGGGAAGATGATAGCCTACACGCCCTCTCTGAATCCCTCCCCCACACCCATATCCCGTCCTGGCAATCGTCCTTGTTCTTCCTCTTCCGTGGAAAGTGTACGTGTAATCGAACCACCCTCCGGGGCGACAATCCGATCATGATCATGATACGATGGATCATGGTGGCATATCACCATCTCATCTCGCTCATACAGCTATGTAAACGCCTGTAGTGTTTGCCTCTAGCGGACAAATTGCGGGGGAACGTCGCGAGGGATGAGAGAAAATCGTTCCTATGGAGGACAGAGTACGAAGTGTGACGCCCGGTCGAAAGCTTTAGGAAGATTCAAGATCCACATCATTGGGTATCGTCATCAATGAAATTCGAGACCTAGATGTAGAGGGAAGGATCCTGAGGCGCTGCCTGGGCCTGCGATGCAATCGTGTTTGCTGATGTTGCGGCGCAGGTGACCAGGATTCAGGCCAGGTCGCGGTGAAGGCGCACGCAGGTGCTAAGCCATATGCATATACACTTCCTGCGTACCACAAGATTAACCAGTGGGGTGATTGTAGTGTACCGAGTTGATTTTACTGCATCACTGATTATAGTCAATGAGCGCTCATAGTCGCACATAGCAGAGCCTCATGCTCAGCGGGCGGGTGAGGGCGTGGGGTCAATGGCGACGCCCACCTACCCTTACCCGCAGAACACCAAGCCGCCCACTGCTAAGTCGGCGCACCCACCAATCTACGAAAGGACCGAGCTCCGAGCATATTGCATAGTGTCACCTCCGTGCTCGACGTGGGATCCCGCACAACCCAACTAGGCCATATGCACAGGGAACGAAAAGAAGAGGATGCGGCGTCACTCCTGGCCTACCGGCTGTCTCTGGAGTCTGGACTGTACCGCCGCAAGTCCAAAATTCGCAAGCGTACTGCAGGATAGAATCACCTGGGCGCGGGTGGCACTGTCTGGCTGTCTCGGATCGCCTGGTCGGAGGGGAGGGGGCAGACAATTCCCATGTAGGATTGATTTGCTTGGGAATGACAGGAAAGGACAAAGCGCTTCACACGCACATAGCTTCCCATGACACCGTCCCGTCGCCGCACCACTGGGGAAGCACCTTGACATCGCTCAGTTCCCCTGTGTTTCGGGATACTGAAAGGGAATTTCGCACAACCAAGCAATTGTTCCAGGTGTCGATGCCATACATAACTTCCCGTTGCTATATAGTTCATGCAGTGGTGTGCGTTCGAACTAACGCTGAGAAAAAAGATCGTGTGTGTGATGGATCGCTAAGTAACCTGCTTGAAGTCATCAATGGCAAGATGTTGCAGTGCTGTATGTTCAGGAAGGCGCTAAGCAAAAATTTTCCCCCTCCAAGTTCTTCTCTTCTTTAATCTATTCCCGTCGTTGAAAATTCCGCGAAGGTCGAAACCTTAGACAATGCAATGCAAAAAAATTTCAATTTCCATATGATGCTAGCAGTTATGCAGGTTCCGTATAGGCTAGGGTGCAGTACTCGGCTACGTAGGCGATAAAATACGGGAACAATTATAAGCGATTAAGGTAATATAGAGCTACTAAGCAGTAAAGTATGTACTGTGAAGAATAAGTAAGGCGTAAACTTGAAAGATGATTCGGCAAAGCGAATAAGTAATGCTTGTGGAATATGGATTGAATGTCAGTCGCTGTCATTGATTGATTGAAGATGTGTGGGGAATACAAATGCATTGGGCTTGAGTTTGGTGGGGAGAGATTAGTACAGTGCGGCGCCGCGCCGCGCTGGGTGGGTGGGGGCCTTGGGGTAGATGCAGATTATGGCCCACTGGGGGACGCAAGAGATGAGGGAGGCGGTGATGACGTGTGGGTGATGCAGAGGGTGGGAGAGGGAGGGAGGGACGGGTAGCGTGAAGGCAGGGCAGGACAGGGTGCCGCCATCGCGAGAGCCATCCGAAGATGTGCATGTGCGCGTATAGCTCGCTTAGCTTATCGCTCCATTGTCCTCCCCTGGGCGGTGGAAACAAAGGAAGCCATGTCCACACCAGGGGACCCTCACTCAAATGCGTACTCCACCGCCACACAGCACGCCTCATTGTTTGCCTGGGCGTCGCGCCCATGCTGCCTGAGGCTCTGGGGCGTGAAGAAGGTGGCGTCGCATGCGGGGCACGAGAGGGCACCGAGGGAGGAGGCCTGCGAGCGTGAGCGCTTGGAGGAGTGCGACATCTAGTGGGGAACGAAGGTTAGGGGTATTAGGGGATGAGGAAGTAGAGGGGGGCTTACAGTGTCGTCGTGGTCCTCTGAGTCGCATTTGCGTTTGAGGGAAAGGGAGAAGGTGGAGTCTATAGGGGAAGGGGAGATTAGGAGAAAGGAGGGGGTAAGATAGGCAAAGGACGTACCAGATAGCGATGCGCCGATCTGGGCATCGAAGTTCTCGCGCCATGCAAGGATGCGCTTCATGCGCACCGAGTACGTGTCTGCGCCGTCGCCCCTTGGTTCGTCAAAGGATAACGGGGTCTCGAGCTCCTCCGGGGAGACGTCGGAGGAGCAGTAGGAGGAGCACACCTCCTCCTCTTCGTCGTCCTCCTCCATGGCGTCCTCTGAAAGCTCAGACTCGGAGTACTCGTCCGAGTAGTCGCAGGAGGACGCTGAGGAGGCGGAGCCTGAGTCGATGGCAGAGCCTATGCGGCGCGGGGGCGGGGAGCACTCGACGAGCTGGATGATCTGGACGGTGTGCGGCTGGCGGAGGTAGAGGTGGCCCGCTGCGATTTTGTTGTGTGCGTCATGGAGGATGAGGTCGTTGTCGATGTCGGAGAGGGGTGCGGAAGGGACGAGCATGGTAGTCTGGGACACGGTGGGGGGGAGATGGGACTGGAAAGCCTGGAGACAGGCGAATTTAAAGGCGCTGCCACGCGAGGGATGGGCGTTGGAGGAAGTGCCAGAGCGGAGACAGATTGGGACGAGGATGAGAGACGATGAGATCGATCCTGTCCAAAGATCAAGAAGCAAGATCCATCCCCGATCCAGCGTCGCGTTTTTCCCAGGCCAGATGCGGACTAACCAACACGTGCATCGAGATCCGCTTATCGGATTCCATATCCGCTTCCACATCCAGCCACCCACTGGCAGCCCAACAATCCTGCGACAGACCCCCTGCGTCTCCCACGTCTGTCCACTTCCCACTCGTATTCTCCATATAGCCCCTTGCAGAGGCACGGGTTGCCGCACAGCATATACACGAATACATACACTCGCACTACGTACTGCTGCATACGCCGTGCACAAAAATCATCCGAAAAACACGAAGAGAGGGATACGCGGTAGAGTGACAACATGCACCCCGTGCCACCAAGCCATTCATTCCAAGAAACCGTCCCCACGCAACTAGCCTCGCCACCACAGAGAAAGTAGGTAACAAACAGGAGTACGCTCCCACTCACGGCCGCATCGGTGCGAGCCACGTCTCGGCCGCTTCAAATTGGTCAGTTAGCTCACGCAACACCGACCCCTCAGAATGCAGCTGTCTCATAGCTGAGAGCGCCTGGAACCAACCGTGGCGGTGTCCGTCAGCACAAGGAAAGAATAAAACCATATCCAAATTAATCCACAACGTACCACGTCCCAGAACCTGAATCCCCTCTCCACTTCCTGTTTCGGATTTTTCACTCCGGGGAACGTCTCCTCGCAGATCTCGAGCGCCATCGCCTTGGCTTCTCGCACGCCCTCTGCGTTCGGGTCCCGCACGCGCGTCCGGTTGTTGATATGTGTCAGCGCGTCGAGGTACACCTTCGCGAGCACGCCGAAGCCCGTGTTCACCTCCGTCTGGAAGGGCAGCGAGAGCGTGATGTCCAGTAGGTCGTCCCGTGCGCGCCGGGCGTCGCTCCGGAGAAGCATGTTCAGGGATGTCACCTCGAGCAGGGTGCGCAGCGCGCGC
Source organism: Nidula niveotomentosa (assembly GCA_036937135.1). Lineage (NCBI taxonomy): Eukaryota > Fungi > Basidiomycota > Agaricomycetes > Agaricales > Nidulariaceae > Nidula > Nidula niveotomentosa. The sequence continues at coordinate 37,904 of JASFDE010000035.1, forward strand.
GTGAGCGAGCGAACGAAGGAGTTGAACACCAGTAGTTCTCGTGAGAGCGGGGCAGACCACGGCTGCGCCTGCACAGCACTGCTCAGTGATTGACCTTTTTTTATCTACATTTTACTGCGTACCTTGAAGTTCAATGGAACGATGCTGAGCACGCGCATCACCAGCAGCATACACGATTTTTCCTCATCTATCCACACCACAAAAAATAAAATAAAACACCAATCACGTGGGAATAGCGGAGAAAAAGAAAACATACCAGTACCAAAGCTCGGCCCGCCGCTGAAGGCGCGGCCGGACCACAGGTGGCCATGCATGACGCCCGCGCGGACGAGCTCGAGGAAAAGATACAACGGGTCCTGGAACTTGTCATTCACGCGCGTCTGGCGGACCGCGGTATACATTGCGCGCGCGAGGGGCGAGTGCATGTGCGTGTTCAGGAGGAACCTTCATAAGGAATAATTGATGAGAAAAGGGGGGTATTGTCGCAATAAATAAATAAATAACTGTGCACATACCCGCGCAGCTCGAGGAAGCGCCAAATAACATTCGCGACGACCTCGTCCTTCTTCTCCAGCGGCCCGGACGGACTGTTCTTAATCTTCGTACGGGCTGCGAGCCGGTCCGAGGAAGTGGCGCCTAGACAGAGCGCAAAGTCGATGGTCGCTGACTATGGGGGAAGTAAGAATAAAGAAGGAGGGAAGGATGGAAAGAGGGAAGAGCCAAGCATTAGTATAGCCTTGAATGGGGGTTTATTCCCTGGCGCGGGGAGAACTCGGGGGAAGCAAGGAAGAAGCAGAAGGTGCGGGCAAAAGGAAAAGGAAAAGAAAAGAACAAGGAAAGCAAAAGGAAAGGAAAGCAAAATAATAATAATAATAATAATAATGAAAAAAGGCTTACATTTTGCCTCCTCAGTTCTTCCTCCACAATCGCATACGGGACATTCCACCCCGCCACGCGCTCCGCCAGCTGCGCCGTCTGCGGCGAATTATGCTGCACGGGCTTCTGGTTTTGCCCATGCCCCGCCGCGGGCTGATCGAACCAAAACATTCCATGCACCTTCTTGCTCGCCCAGAAGCTGTGCCCGACGCTGCTCACCAGCGCGAGCGCCGTCGCACGCGGACCCGTCTGCCCGTCCGTGATCACCTCTTTCACGAAGCGCTTGTACTCCGTCGTCTCCCCGTTGTCCAGCGGGGGTGTCTCGACGATCTGCCCGGTGGTAAGCCACACGAGGGCCTGCGGGCCGAGGAGCCCGCGCGAGAGGTAGAAGTAGATCTCGTCGGGGAGGCGGTGCGTGAAGATCTCGTGTAGGTCTTGCGGGATGTCTGCGGCAGTCGGATGGTGCGGGTGGTGGTTCTGCGGCCCGTGTGTGGGCGGGGATGGGATGGCCAGGGGTAGGGGCTGCACGGTGCCCTCGGAGGAGAGCACAAGGGAGTACTTGATCATCGAGCGTGTGCGCGCGTAGTGGTCCGCGTACTGGATTGTCTTGACCGCGGGGTGCTCCGCGAACGCGAGCACCGCAGCGTGTCCCGACTTGTAGTACTTGACCATGTCGACGGTGGCTTTGAGTGCCTGCTCGTGGATCGTGGGCGGGAAGGGCGGCGAGTGGTCGAACCCGACGAGGATCCCGATGTCGAGAAACTGGTCCTCGGACACGCCGAGTTCTTGCAGGAAGGTGCGCTTCGAGGTGCATTGGAAAGTCGGGTTCGGCGCGGCGAGGTCGAGCGAGGTGATGAGCTTGTCGATGCCGGGATAGAGCAGCGTGTCTGTCGGCCCATAGATAGCGTGGATGTAACTCTTGGGGTGGCGCTGTAGGTAGATCAACTGAACGAGAAAGTGGTCAGAACAAGTCGCGTGGCCGCGCAATGATGACAATTCAATATTCACCTGCGCCCAGGCAACATAAGGGGCAATAATAAACTCCACATTCCTGTGCCTAAAAATCCTCAGCACCATGCGCCACAGATCCCACTGCGCGAAGCTGCTCCTTCCTTCAAACAGTTTCGTCGCGGCGTCCTCCTGGCCCCCCTCGTACTTGGACCACGCCTCGCGGCGATCGCGGCACGCCTCCGCGTGCTCAATGTGCGGGCTCGGCTTCCAGCGCTTGTTCGGAATGAGTCCTGGGAAGACGAACACGGGCTTAATGTGCAGTTTTTCGAGGATGCGCAGGTCGGACTCGATGCGCTGTGTGAGCGCTAAGGGGAGCCCACCTGTCGCGGCAAGCAGCGGCTCGCGCGACGGCGGCGTGTCAGTCAGTTGCTGCAAGTAGTAGGAGGCATCGATGCCGAGGCGCGAGTCGGAGAGCACGGAGAGCGGGTGCGTTTGGATGTGTTTTCGTTCGAAAAGATAGTCTGTGCGTAGGGAGGGGGTCTTCGTCAGATCACTTCCAAAGCCATACACTAGCACAGCTTAGTCCTTCAGTAGCTTACTTTCGAGGTGCTTGATAGGCATTGAGTAGCAGTCGTCGGTGGTGTCGACGTCGAGCACGGAGGGGTTGACTAGCGTTGCCAACAACGACCACGCAAACAGGTTCAATGTCCATTGATTACGTAATACTCGCGATGCTGTACACCAAAGAACTAGACCTTGGCTTATCCTCCTCCGCCCCCTTTCCGCCTCACAAAAGGTGAGACAGCCCCCAGGCGTCATTCTCACTTGAATTTAACGCTCTTTTGTATCCAGGTAAATTGAACACCAGATTTTCTGGATCTCAACTAAAAAAGAAGGAAAAAAGATGCATCTGAATCCGGTCCATGAGTGTGTGTTTCGAACATTCTTGGCCCTGTTGTCTCCTTCTGCTCAGTACCCACTATGACTTTTATTGGACCCAAGTCTAACTATATCCCGTTTTCCATAAGGTAGTTATACTATAGTTGTTCATCATATGGTGCCTGCTGCTTCGTCGCCCAGCCAGTGCCACTGACAGACCCGCGCCCTCGCATCATCGCGTCCAATCTCCTAGGCCAACGCTGCGACGACTGCATCCACATCCTGCCTATTTCGTGGTGCCCCGATAATCCTGGGTGATAGACAAGAGGGTATAACACCCCATCGCTCCACCGCCTCATCCACTACACGCCATCCCTCGAACACTGATAGACGCATACAGCGTTTGTTTGAGCCCATGCCTCTTTCGGTGTGTGCGTTCCCAAGCACCCCCACCACTTCTATACGAAACCTGCGATGTGCTCGCGATAATCCCACGCGCTTAGTGGAGGATTATCCAAGAAGATGTCTCAACATGGCAGGCGGCGCTGTTTCTTGCATTATACAAGCGGACATAAGGCTCGTCTGTGCCCGCGTATCGCATCGACCGGGCTAGCGCGTAATCGGTATCTTTGATCAACCTACTAGGTTCCTGCCTACCTCGAGGACAGTAGCTTCTCAGCATCCGGTCACAATGGGTCAGATGGCGGTTCTTTTTTTCTTCTTACTCTTTGACAGGATGGGATGGGTGTGGGGGCATCGACCAGTCATGTTAGGCGCGTTTGAGATTCATTCTTGGTGTCCTGTACCGGTACTCTTGGTACCGTACCGTCTCGCACCGAGTTCCATACCCCACGCCGGTGATCTAAGTACGTTCAATTCAAACTTCTTGCCATTTCTCGCGGGAGCTATTGCTTCGCATTATGCAGGTCGCACAAATACTCATATCGTCGTCATCCGAGTCGACGACGTTTCTCCGATCAGAGACCTAAGTTCTCCTCGACAATTTCATTCCCGTCTTCTTCAAGAGACCGTCTACCGGTGGGATTATTTCTACCTACCCGGGCTGTATTTTCCTACGCTCAAGGACCAGGTTCTCTATTGTACCGATGGGCGGGCATTCGTCGGTATCTTGGCGGCAATATTCATTATACATAGTGAGTAAACTGCTCGGGACGTTTCCTGGCTATCGCATCCCACAGCTGCGACGGACCGTTCTTGATACCTGCAAATATCCTTGTCGTGAGTGCCAACACGGAGTTTGTATTGCTGCTGACACTTGGCCCTCCCATGGTGCAGCGAGTGGGTCGCGGCCCCTATTATTAACGGTTTCCCCGGGGCTAACAGAAGAAAACTGCGCGTTGACCTGTGAAGATCAACCATCGAACTCGACGCCGAGTAGTCTGCGCTTCGTGAGATCGAGAACGTATCACATGTCCTTCTCGACGTACTTGGGAACGCTCATGTTTATTTTTGATCCGGCACACCGAGCCGCGTCGCGTAAAGGACGTGGGTGCAAAGGTGCCCTTCTCGTGTGGGGACGCCAGGGCTCGAGTACCGGCTGGCGTGTTCACCGCCAAACCCACCGCCTGATGATTTCTGCTCTCGTCGCTGCTTTTTTTACAGCGCACCCCCAGAAGCTGGCGCGCCATATGTACCGGTGCGAGATCCCTGCTCAGAACCCCACCTCCTGTATGATGGCACCGGGGCATATGTCCACGATAGGGCGCAGACGCATGCGAGAAGACTCGGTGGTGTGAGTGCGGAGTGCGCTCAAGTAGGCTTTGCCAAGTCGAATATAGGCTAACTATGGCTTATTCTCTGACTCGGGAATAGGGCATGTGCACCTTGCTGCCTATAGAAGTCGCGCAGGGCTCACAGACCACGCAGCACCCTCTACATGTATGCATGGCTCGCCCTTACGGACCGTGCAAAGCTCCCTGGAAGTTTAATGCAACGAGATCGCTCAACAGCGATGATCACATGCTTCGCCTCGCTCGTAGTTCTATACTCAAGCTCCAGCTGTTCTGCTTGGCTTGTCTATCAATATATCGCGGCCTCTGTGCTTGAGCGGCTCTAACTACTGGATAACGAACGCACGATGTCACTGCGCGGTGAACGTGCAACCTGCACTATTCAAGCTTCTCGAAGGAGATAATCAAAGACGCCTTCTTCAAACAAGAGCCAAAAAGGAACTCAATCGCGACTATTGTGGAATAGGCCCGGCCTCTCGAACAGCTCGGGATCTCCGTTGGGGTTTCACCAACGATCTTCACATCACTGATATCACGCAAAGTCTCTCACGAGGAGTGATGTCAGCGTTCGTTCTCTCTGTGAATGGTGGAGATTCGAGCGAAAGTAGGTGGTTGTCATAACAAAGTGGGTATCTTGGCTACTGGGGAATCCCACGCACCGCGTCGTTGATGCGTTGTGGGTGGTGCTGGGAGGCATGTCATTCTTGCATTGAAAAGCTCATATATCTAGCGTGGATCCCAGATCTATTGAGCATGGGATTAGACTTCGCTGCTACGCTAGGCTAGAAACGATTTGGACATTATCACGATGAGCGGAAAAGAGGAGCTGGGAACAGGTTGGGACCACAGAATATTAATGTTGTATAGTACTACCGCAGTACCCTTTTACTGGTGATATCCATCTTCTATCGTTGAAGCTCCGGGTGAACGAAGGACGAGGAATGGGCATACAAAATCACAATGTACGTGCTCCAAGCAAGCTAAACATTGCGAGATATTACCAATAGAAGTACAAGAAGCGCGTAATTGACTTTCACAGTGGAATATCCCACGGGCTATAGTAGAGCATGAAGGGAAGCTATTAGTAAGTTCCATCGAATAATCACTTAGTGAAGACAACTTGCACCTACAGATACGAAATCACGGAACACTATCGTTGGGGCTGAGTATTATAGTAAATGCCACGACCCATCGGCACAGAACCGTGAAAGAACCTACAGCACCATATTATCCGGGCGCGAAGCTGGACCCCCATGAGCATCATAACTAAAAAAATATGAATACTTAAGGATTTAGTATCAGAAGGTGGCTGGCCACTGAGTACAAGTGACGATGACTATGCGGTCATTTGCATACCATGTCAGAAAATACAATCAATGGATGTCAGTATATGTGGATTGGGACCATACGTACTGTTCTCACGCACGAAAGATATCGCCTGCCTAACTGAGTCTCGCGGGCCAACGACCATAATTGGGCTTTGACGATGAAAAACAGCCATAGAAAAAAAGTTTGTCCAGCAGTTCAAGATAGTCCTTGTGTAAGGCAGAAAATCTATCAGGAGTTACGATGTTTCGTTCTCGAATTTGCCAAGGATCCAGAATAGCTGGTCGCAGTGAACGTACAAGATGATATAGTTGACTTGCTCATAGTGCATAAAACCATGTATGTTACAAGGGGAATTTACATAGTGCTTAATGCAATACTTTTGGGAGCGGTTTTTACACTATAGGGCCATAGGATGTGGGAATTTAGCTTATTTTAAATGTACTGATTTTACGCATGTTTACCGTTAAATCACTGTAACTGTATCTATACACCGAAATTTTCGTCAATTGTCCCATCTTCGCGGGCAGATGTAGGCAAATATGATGTTTCGGCATTTTCCGTACGTGGGAATTTCGGTGAACATTGCCAGTCGGTGTTATTCATGAGGCTACCATACATTAGATGGTACTTATGGGATATGGTTTCTGCAGAACATCATAATGGCACTCAAACATGAAAGAAATGAAGTTTAAGAGGGTTAAGACCGCACAATGTGATGCATGAAACAAATGTCACGCCAACTCAGTGTTGCATATTTCTCATAATGCATCAGGAAGTGCTTGCTACCAGCGTTGCACGCCAAAACGCCCTATCAATGGATCAGATAGCAAGAAAGTCTACTGAATATATGGCGGAGAGCAGGCGATGCGATAGGAGTGCCAATGGAAATAAAATAAGATCTCGGCATGGCCATGTTCAAATTATTTTAAAGCTTCCGGAATGAGTTTGAGACTGAAAACCTCGACGGCAGAGATGTCGACCAGCGGGCGTAGAAGGGAAAGACGCAAATCATGCAAATTCAGGATACCCGAGGATACCACAATGTTGAATCTGGATCAGCTGACAGGCAAAGAAACATGGAGATATCAAACGGAATATAGACCAACTTGACAATGTGAGCCGCCTGGTGGCAGATTAGGCGCCATGAATATTGGAACCTAGATCCAGTCTTGCGTTGATGATATCCTGTGGTAAATTCGTGGCGTATCCAAAATTGAAATGTTCACATTTGATACACCGAGTTGAATACACCTCTGAGGATCGCAGTAACTTTCAATTGAGTTAACCGCAATTGACAGACGTTCCGTACCTTCTTTACGATTAACAACCAGATCGAGAGCAATGCTTACAGTGATCAATACATTCATCTCTGGCTTGATGCGGGGAATAAGCCCTGCATGGCCGTGACCCGTTCCTGATCGTACTGTAGTCGGGGAGGATATATCGGGACCGGTCATGCGCCCTGGACGATGCGAGGAGACGAGAAGGGTACAAAGGCGGCTCCGAAGTGCCTGACAAGATGTTCTACTACCCAGTTCCGATTCCCGAGGAAAGACTTGAACTTGCTTGACAAGCCATAGAAGAATCAGGAATGGCCATACATGTTACGAGACAGTCCAATCTTATCAGTGAGTACCGTAATGTAAAGTCAACAGACGAATGAGTTGGTGGTGAAGGGTATGAGTGAAATAACTGGTGGCACTAAGCAGGGAAGGGATTGCACCGCGAATATCGCGAATGAATTCAAGGTTGGATGGACCTAATCGGTCGGCGTTTTTCAGAGCGTTAACTTCGTTGATACTGCGGTGTAAAGTTAAGAGTTCGATCTATTGTACATGCCATGCAGATTTGTCTGCAGGCTGCAAATGTTTATTAACCAAGGTAATCGATGAAGAAGAGTCGGATGGATGGTTCAAGGTATATGGTCAAGTTGCAATGGCCCGTCGTGGACAACATGCGCTATCAAAATGATGATGGACACGTTGAGCCTCTGATCTGATTTGAGTTGCCAATGAACACTGGGCTGGTACCTCTCACACGCTACTTGTAATATCATTATCCATCCATGCCATCCAGACTGCAAACATATTCAACATTCGCGAAAACATTTCATTTGATGAAAATGCATTAGAAGTTCGCGCACTCTTGCTATCAGAGGTTCAAACGTTCAAATTTCTAAGCCACCTAGGCTAGCTGAAGGTTATCCTATTATCCTATTCAATCGAAGGTGTGAACACAAATAGCGTTACCACAAAATCGGAGCCATATGTGCAACAACAATGACTGGGCATTTCCTCGCATAAATAAATGGGCATCTACCCTTGGCAAATTGAAATATGCAGGTATTACTTAAATCTTTTACCCACACGATCACATACCGACGAAGCGGGACAAGTCAGAAGGTCATCTTTTGCAATAAGTATTGTCTCAGCTTCAAAATTCTATAGGAAACTATGAAATACAATTCATGGCAGAATAAAGCCCGCTCCTATTTTGCAGAAGCGCGAAGTCGTCAGTGCCATCTTTCAATCAGTTTGCGGAGCCACTTAGGTAGGGCATCCACAAGGCCCACCTCCCTGGTATAAAAGTCCCAGCTGACACCTTCCAGATTTCGAGATGCCTCACATGCATGTGATTCGCTGACATCTCGTCGTGCAGTGTGTTCGTCGTAACTCACGGTTATACCAGCGAACAGGATGAAATCAAATGATTTCCATTGACATGGATGACGGACATTTGTAACTGCAAACTCGGATTAATGCTAATGAGTTATTCCGAGTTAGATGTTACAGCAGAGTCAGCTTCTTTTTGGACTTCCTGCCCTAATTAATGGATCGGCTTCCTGGCATCCAAGGGTTTGGAAGTACGGCTGCCACTTAGGTGATGTGTCGCAGATGTACTGCAGTGAACCCAAGCTCCCGGTAATTCCTGAAAGCCCATGACATATACCGGACGAGGCATGAGACTCACTCAAAAGCCTATCTAAAGCCTGGATGTGTGTTGACTTTTCAATCACCGCTACAGGCCTCAGCTGATAATTGCCGTACAAGAAGGATCACCAAGAGGATGATGCACTCAGATCCGTTGTTGTCATGTGTCCTATCTTCTGAACCATGAAGTTTAGGTTCACATACATAGACGAAATAGCGAATTAATTGGGCATTCCGTCGGCATGATATAAATAACACAAGCACCGTGTGCCAGAGAGCGCTAAGTGATATCTTGGTGTGAATAACTAATCTGATAAACGGTAAGGATTCTCCGAGAACTATTTAAGATAAGAGTAAAAACGAGGCCAACGATTGACGAACACAATTCTTTGGTGGTGAAATGAAGGGGGTGAGAGGATTATGATGCTCTGACCCGTACCATCTTTCCGGCGCGGAACTGGACTACTGGGCATGAGATAATTTCACGCATGTGAAACTTTTCAGACGCTCCAGAGGTCCGGAGCGGTATGGCGCGTCGCTCGTCTCTGAAAGCACGCGATCATCGTACGAAGTGCAACTAAAACAGCGGCAATCCGTCAGCGACACTGATAGTGACGCACATAATCAACCCATCATCGTCATGTGCTGTCAGATCGTCCGTTGACCGTAGGTCTTCATCATCCCATGGTTCACGTACACGCACGAAACAGTGGATTCACATGGGATCAATGGCGTACTATGAGAAAATTCGCCCGCTACTGTGCGAGGATATAAATAGAGTCTCCGGTGAATTAACACTTATGTATGTACCCAGTGGGAACTTCTGTGAATCTGTACAGGTTTCTCCAAGTTTTTATTCATGCGGATGAGTGCATTGATAGAGAGGAAGATGTTGGATTATTGAAATGTATACAGAAAAGGGCACAAAAATCTACTCAGCATTATCCACATAAGAAGTGACGCTCAACACATTGTAATGCAGATGTTTAGCAGATTTCAGAAGGGATGGATTTGAGAACTTCTTCAGAAAGATATAACCGATGAGCTTCAATTAATTAATTCTAGGATAAATAGCTTATATTCACGCATGTAATCTGCTTTTAGTAAATATTGCGAAGCGAATAGCGAGTTTTAGGGAAGGATCGAGCCCCATATTCTGGAGCACGAATTACAGTTTTCTCGGCAAATCACGCCACCCTTCCTACTAATAACTTAGGTCAGGTGGATTATATCTCTATCAAATTGACGTCTACTATTTTGGCTGTGGCCGCCTGCAGATATTTTTACAATGCTGGTGCGAGCGAAAGACTCAGTGAAGTGTGATATATGGCATGGTGCAACCTAAACTTAGGTCACTTGATGTTGAGCCAAAGTTGGATCCAATGTATGTATGATGAGAATGGGTTTTAAATAGCTCATATCAAGACCCTGCCTTCATAGGCTCTCACAGGAACACAATGGAAGCCTGAAAAGCAAGTATATTCATAACACAGGTAAAATTTTGCGTATGCCAATTCCTTTATCCCCGTCGATCATGGCTTTACAACAATAACGTGCGAGGGAATAACACGAAACTCAAATGGAGAGTAGTATAGAGACGCAGGATGATGAAACCTATGAGAATAGTACTGGAATGCTCCGGCAGTATTAACATTTCTATGGAATGATCCTTGGACGGTAAGCCTACCTCTCATTTTCACTAACTTGAACCTGAAGGTTGCCTTCGAAAGAGTCTCTGGTTACAATCCCATACGTATATCTTCAGAATAGTGGAAGGAAATTTACTAGGATGTGGATAACCATTCTGAAGGTCTTTATTATTTACTTTATTTTATTTTCATTTCACCTTCGCTATCTTCTTTCACTTAAAATTTACTTCTTAGCTTTAACGCGCATGATTCAAGACAGTGGAACAGCTGGTAAATTGGCGAGAATGCAGTCGCAACGCCGATGAACTGAAGTCTGAATGATTCGCCAATTTAGAAAGTACAAAGCTGTCGTATCCTGAACCCTTGCAACCCATCAATTAAATATCTCCAAGTGCAAGCCGAGAAAATATTCATCATGGCCGGTGGTGTTTGTGCTTTTTGCCTCTTTTGCTTGTAGACAGTGACACTGATAATAAATATCCATTGATTACAAACATGGAGTTCCTGAGAATCCCCGTTCAATTTGGAATCCGGAAGCTCCGATGGTTTCCCGAGAATACCATCTGCGAATTACGCAGGGCAGGAATTAATCTAAAGATAGGAACGGTCCCGAAGGAGTACTACTTATGTACATCAATCTTTGGACTATTATAAACTTCCACTAGTGTACCATATTTAAACCGAAAATCTGGGCCTAAATCATGATATTTGGGAGTGTCACCGAATGAATGAGAAACAGAAGACGTGAGATATAGCAACAGCCGAGAGAGGAAAATCATTATCATCACAAATTTCGGATGTCCAGCAGAAAGAGGAATCTTGATACTACGATGGATTCATGTGAGAGGATATGGGACGGTTACAGTGCATGAAATAGCTGAGGTTGAAACGGCACGAATGGAATCCAGATATTGAAGGAATTCCTTGAATGAAGCCTCCCTATATAGAATAATCTGTATAAGAACATACTGTTACTATATTAAATTTGATAATGGCAAACTTCCATCTCCTTGAATAATAAAATTATTTCGCTTCAGTAGGCTCATCTCACCATCTCAGAGAATCTCGAGAGAATATAATTTTACGCAACAGTTAGCAGACTACTCCTTGCAACAACGATGGGAGATTATGCAGTACATGCTGAATCATTAGAATAACTCACGCATTTGGATGACTCGGCTGGTTCTTGGGTGGCGAAATATGTGATTTTCGTGTAAGAGGGATAGAATTGATTAACTCTCAACGATAAGAAAAAAGATAAGCAGTCTTAACTCGCCAATTTCGCTGGAGCTTCTGTAGTCAGGAAGAGAACACTAATATAAGTACCAATGATCAGTAGAGCAAACGAGAAAAATATATACCCTACGGGAAAAGAAAAGCATGCAGATCATGATGCCTATATAGCTCGAAAAATTCTGCTGTAACAGGGGACCAAAATATCCATGCTTCCTATGCGAAGTAATGTATTTAAAACCTGTAGTAATTCCCGTACCAGATAAACCAAATGGTAGAAAGTCACGAGATATACCAGATCCTCTGAACCCGAACTCATGAACACATACAATCTCGAGGGAAACCGCGTGCAAATATACCATGACCTTCACATGCGGCAGTAATATGTACGTCTAAGCAGTCTATAATTGCCAATGACAAACACAGCAGAAAATGGATAAGTATATGCTCTGTATCAAAAATATAGCATACCGAAGTGGAAATGCGCCTTGTAGGTTCTCTGTAAACTTGTAAGATTCGAAGACTTTCCTGGTCATCTTGGAGGAACAGAAGGGCTGCTTTTGGGAATACTGTAAAGCAGGCAATTGCTCACAAGTTAGGTCCAAATTCCTTTATTTTCCTTTCTCCTTGGCTCCTCTGTCCCTCCGAGCACGGATAAAAATATAGATAGTTCCGCGGAGGTTTACAGCGCACTATACGAATCGATAAGGAGAAAAGGGGATAAGGATAAGTATGTTATATGGAGATGGCAGAAAACACTCACACAATAATAAGATGAGTGTTGAAGACCCTGACCCCACCCGGAGGTCCGCATTACTTTCGTATGAAAATCGATGTTAGCGTTTCGTGAGTGTCTTCCCTGTTATTCTTTCTCTATACTACTTCACCGTGAATGAGTTTCCTTTCCTTCCTCCTATCTCATAGGATAGCAATTATAGCTATATAGCTCCGAGATATGGAAGTCATTAATATCGATGAGGATGTCATGTCGATAACTGATACTCCAGGGTCCATCCATACCAGGGTAACAGAACTCGCACACATATTAGTAAGACCAGAGGGTATAGGAGCTATTGTGACCGCACACATGCTGCGTGCTGGAGCCCAGAGACACATTTTGTTCATCCTTTTGAGGCCCCACCAACCTTCGGTGGAGGCTCTCTGGAAGGTCTAGCTCGAAGATGCAGCGGATTAGGCAAAGATAAGCTTCATTTCATACCAGAATGGTGGAAACGACTCACGCACTATTCAAAGCATGTATACCGTATTAGTGATACATGCAGAAAATCCAGCGACTTCATTCGTGTCGTTCATCATCATCATTCCGAGGGATCTGGTAACTCTGGTTGAGGCTTATCAGATCCTAGGCCTCTCTGCCCGTTGACTCGATGCGGGGTCTGGAATATACTGCGCAGTGCTTGGTGCGAAATTTGCGGTGTCGCTGAGTATTTTTGCGTGGTGATGGGCGTAGGCGTGGGACCCCCGTCTTTCTACGGATGTCATGTGTGCGTGAGCAACCTACATATGTATCTGTTCCTCATATATGGTAACAGGGTAGTGTGAGGGGTATAAAGCGAGAGCTCACCCCGGGCTAGCTCCACGACTTTTTCCAGCTAAATTAACGTGCGATCCAAGCATGTTGCAGCCACTGAGAAATAAATTATCCACGCTCAGTGCACACCGTAAAACGAGGAAATAAAAGGCAAACTTCATGAATGAAACGAGGTCAAAATTCCCGATTTCTTCACTCTTCTCGAGGCTCAAGACGTGGATCCTGACATGCAGTTATTCGTCCCAGTTCCTGGCTTGGTTTTTGCCATTTCCTATGTCAAGTCTGGCTGGTTATATCTTGACTTGGAGCTGGGCTCGCGAAACAATCGCTCTTCCCATACCATGACATCGTGTGGGTGAAATGTAATATCAGATTTTGGCACGAGAGTGCTAGTGGACCTCGGCCTAGATTCCTTATTTCAGGAACTTAAATCCACTCCAAGCAGTATACGTACGCGGGGTTAGATCTGCCATTCTGCACCACGATGATGTCCTTCAGCAGCACAGACCTTCGCATAATAGCTACTGAGAAAACGGCGTCCTCATGAATAAGATCTATGGGCTTGAAGCGAATTATTTCAAATCCGCGTTTCGGGTTTCCTTGGTTTTGAACTTGGTTTCTTGAGGATAGGCGAATAAATCATGAGAGAGAAAAATCATAACGACATTCTTCAGCTCCAACAGTTATTCGGCAATCCAGTCACTTAGAAGAATACGATGAAGACATGTACTTAATCATTTTTATCGTGCGCCAGTTACGAAGAGACAAGCTGGTTTTATCAATATCAAATAATCGGGACTAATTGCATAGGAGAAGGCTGGAATTGAAGGTATGCAACAACAGTTCTAGCCACTAAAACAAAGATACACGCGTACCCAATAGCTGTCTTCCGCAGCAGATTATAATTCCCAGTTTTACGTAGCCCTTGATACGAGCAGAACGAGACCTGAAGGATTGAACGATGAAGCCTGATCGTTCCAGAATATCGTTCCAAATTTCCTTGAATTTGCTTTAGCGAACGTGCATAACGTTTAGTTGCCGTATACATACCATCTAGAATCCGAGATAACCGCAACAAGCGAGTCGCACGTAATCCCTGTATTTCCTGGGTATTTCCTGGACACGATCCTATGTCCTAGGATCAGCAGAGATGCACGGGGCTAAGCAATCCTGTGGGTACCGCGCTGATGCGCGCCAACCGTGCAAGTCACCGGAAAGACTTATCAACAATGTATTTGCTTGCGTACAATATACACACATTTACCTGAACCTGATTAAGTATCGCTCGACGCCCTAGGGCGTGGGGTGCAATCCCGGATCCAACTCGCGAAATTTCGAGAGCCGCCGGCAAGTCAAGGCGAAGGTCATACCAGCCACTGAGAAAGACTTATCAACGACGGATATACTTGCGCACAATGAGCTTACTTAAATGAGTATCGCTCGAGGTCCAAGTGGCAAGATACAATCCCGGATCCAAGTCCCGGCCCTTCGAAAGCCGCCGGCAAGGTGAGGCGTCCCTGGTTCTCTTCTTTCTGTATATCGCGGATGCAATTCAGTGAACCAGGATAGGTTAACACGTATGGTTTGTACAGGAACTGTCGCATGCGCCCTGATTCTGGAGGAACCTAATGCAGCAAAATCGCACCTAATATTGCAATATCAACAATTAGAGAGGTATGCAGCTGCAGTTGTTTCATCCCGTTACTCGTGAAGTCATCGTTGATAGTATCGAGCATAAGTCTTGTTTTGCTGAGGCCTCGTTTCCCCTGCACATGAACGTCGAGTAAGGATGACACAGGAGTCCATAGTCTCCGTTTGGCACATCCTTAGCGCTTTAGTAAAGTCGCCGCCGGGCACCTGCTTTCCGTCGCCGATATTAAATAAATGTACGAGAACACGAGGCGACCGCCGGCACAGATTTTGTATGCGAGAGAGTCGCATCCGCCAGTCTCTGCCATCCTGATCTAGACTTGATACAGAACCTATGGCTCGTTCATGTCATCTATGCGGCCGACGAAGTGAGCTAACTATCTTCAGTTAGGTACTGGCACTGACGGGCGTTATCTCAGCCACTGAGAAAAAGATGAAGCCCTACTACTTCCGTAAATAACACCGAAATTGTATCTGAACGACGCCGTAGAATCACTGGCACGCTTGAATTTTCACACTGACCACCGCTGGCATCAAGGATTGAGCTGCGGCGGGATGTGATTTCGGATATCCACCAGCGTTTGCCCTGTAGTGACACAGCTATATGTTAACTATCTTCAGGTCGAAAGTAGTAACGGGACAGCGTTTCAGCCACTGAGAAAAGATAACGCACCGATTTCAATAAATAGGACCGAAATTATATTCGAACAAAGTTGTAGAACCACCGGCAGGATCATCTGCAACAACTTGAAGTTTCGCGTTCAGCAAGAGGGCGGCATGAGAAGTTCGATAGCACTGAATCTTGACTAGCATGATAGAACTCTATCTGCCAGCGTTCATCGCGAAATGATACTGACGTATATCGATAATCCTCAGCAACATGATAGAAAGACTTCTTTCAGACACTGATAAAATGATAGAGAACGATTAATTATATGTACTCACTTGAATAACAAATACCTCAAATTAAGTTCGAATAAGGCCGCAGAGCTGTTTATCGTGAAGTGCCATTCTCAGTCGAATTTTCGTAGAAGTTTTCGCAGTGTCTGACTTTCTGCATTTCTGAAATAATGTATAAATACATTGAAAGAACGCGATTTAGCATCTACGTAACGCTGTAGCCGAAAAACGGGAGGTCTGACCCGATCCTACTCCATCGTTGGTCAATTTGCAAAAGTGGCTCTACGGCCTTTCGGTTGGCGTTTCCCCCGTTGCCTGCACGGGATACGAAGTATATTTAATAACCATTTGAGTTTTAGTCTTTTGGCAAGTACATACATGTTTACCTGATGGTTATTCGTTGGCAGAAGTCGCGCTTGCTGAGGATTTTCGCCACTGGAGCGTCAAGCTTGATTCGCGATGCTGTAGTTAGACTCTCCCGCGATGTAATTGCGCACTGGCAACAGCATAAATCGCTCCGACGCGAGGCGAACTTGAGCTGCTTATGAATTCCTAGCCGCGTATCCCCACGTCATGATCCGTTCAGCGCAACGGCCGTTCGCTTCCTGTTCTTGTTTCCCCGCTACATGTGGGGGGTATGATGCGCGTACGAAACCTAATAATAATCATTGATTCTCGGACTTTCGACGAGTACGAACACGGCAAAAATACGTAAATAGTAGCGAACTCACTTGTTGTTCGCTGGCGAGATTGCCTGCTGTTTACTAACGAAATTTGGCCGTAAATACCAGTGCAAAAAGAAAGATAAGAATATCCTGATCATGAACTAGCATATTACTCGATTCCTTGTATTTGATCCAAGTCAACTCGAGACGCGAAAAAAGCTCAGCCCCTTCTTCGGAACAAGTCCCCTAAATTTATGGTCGTGTGCCGGGTTCCGATGACGCGTGCGACGTGGACTGAACACAGAAGTGTCATTGAAAATAGCAAGCAAGGCCCGTCGTCGTTGACCAGCGGTCGTGTGTTCATGCCAAGAAGCCCCTGGATGCAGCAGTACTAAGTTTGACACAGGAGACACGGGGGATCAGGTCACCTGTGTCCTCCGTGTTACCGACATTAAATGGGTGGGAGCGTCGACACTGGCAGGAGCGGCATGAGGCGAGGACAAGCGCGACATTCGCCAGCGTCCAGCTGATGCTAGGATGGACTTGGGGTGCATCATGTCCATCTTCGGACCCCAATGAATCATTGAATGTCCAGCAAGTAAACGACGGCGTGTGGGGTTGTGTGATGTGGGGCACTGTAACACAGCATCGGCCGAAGGTGTCCAGGTGGACCGAGAGCCCGAACCGCTGTCATCGCGTGGTCTAATTTGGGTCTGCCGGACGGCAGGCGGGCGGCGCGTCGGGGGAAGCGGGGCCGGATGTGGGAGTGTCGGCGGGCGTGTGAGCCACCGCTACTGGCCGGTGTCAGTGCCACTATTTCCTTGGGTGCGATGACGAGTGGAGCTCGCTGGCACTAGAGCGAATGGTAATTTTGCCAGCTGTAAGAATGATTATGGAATATGGAGGCGATATTTCAATACAGTGCAGGGTCTCAGACGAAGTGCTGCCCTCAATTCCATCGATCCCCCAATTATGCCAGAATACACATAATACCAGTGACGCTGCCAAGCCAAGTAGATTTGTTGATAACGAGTTGCGTTCAAATTGCCTTTGGTGTTGAGCTCATTTCACAGAGTACACCTACTAGGGTAATTATCTCTCATTCGTGACTGGAGAGAGAACATTCGAAAAGGCTACATGACATAAATGACTCGCTCATGACTGGTTGCCAAGGAAAGCATAGCGGACAAGGGGGCTAGTGGCAGGGGCGCGATTTGCTCGCCTCGAATTCACGTGAGATGAGGCAATTATCGTCCCGCCGCGCACAGGTGCGGAGGAGTTCCTTACGGGGCTGCGTGTGTCGGTGCAGGTCGGCAGCACTTGCAGCTCGTCAGTGCTCTTTGCTCTGGCTCTGGCACTGCAGCAGCGCAAAAGATTGCTCAGTCGTGCTGAAACGCAGCATACGATAAAATTTCCTGCACCTCCATAGCAGCACGCCTCGTGTTCCCTGAAACGCAGCGACACGGAGGGTCCCGGACGGGACCGGGGACACGGAGGACCGCACGGTTGGACGTTGTGTACGGAGGTTTTCCGATCGGTTTTCATGCAAGGCTGGCAGATTATGTATTCGCCTGGACCCCGTCCGTCTACCTCTATACCGTACCAGTGCTATCCCCAGAATTAATGCTCAAGTGACCTGCACCCCTTTCTGTATATCTCCTCCTCCCCACACACTCACCCCCCCCCCCGCTGGATCTTAGGCCCACCCAGAGTCCACCTACCATCAAGACAAGGAGCAGACCGGAGCCAGTGAGAAGAAGAAGAGAAGAAGAGGATGAAGCCCTGCCTGAAGCTCACGTCCCGCTCGTCGTCGCCGTGCTCCGGCGGCGAGTCGGGAAGCAGCACACCCACGCGCAAGTGCGTCGCCTTCGGGGAAGAGGGGTCGGAGCAGGTGTTCACCGCCGACGAATGGGACCGCACGCCCACCGAGCCCGCGCGCAAACTGTCGTACCAGTGAGCAGCCCCACTTTT
Organism: Nidula niveotomentosa; assembly: GCA_036937135.1. NCBI lineage: Eukaryota > Fungi > Basidiomycota > Agaricomycetes > Agaricales > Nidulariaceae > Nidula > Nidula niveotomentosa. The sequence goes on from JASFDE010000035.1 coordinate 56,240, forward strand.
CCATCATGTTCTCACCGAATGTCCCACGGTGCTGCATCATCGAAAGAGCATGCGCTGATCCCCTGCCGCATAGGGACATGCTCGAGCTCAAAGAGATCCAGCGCTCCCTCCCGCGCGCCAACCAGCTCGCCGACCCCATCTCCGGCCGCGCGCCGTCCCACTACCTCTCCGCCGTCCCCATTGGTCTCCTCCCGCTCCTCCCCGAGTCCCCCTGCATCCCCAGCGCACCGCCTAGCACGCCCACCCTCGACGCGGAGTGCACCACCCCCAAGGCGTCGATTGCGAGCAAGTACCCGCTGAGGCCGGACTTGCGCCCGTGGAAGCCACCGCCCCCACCGCAGCATGGCTTCTTTGACCATTTGCAGCAGCCGAGGAAGCAGTCCCCCCCGCGCGCACCTGTGCCTGCTCCGGGACCAGCACACCTCGCGCATCTCATCCCCGCACGCCCCGTGCCCCAACGGGCTAGACCCCGTTTTGCATTCCTACCTCTGCTCGATTCACCTACCTCTCCCCCGGCCGAGAACCCAGACGTTGATGCGGATGAATCGCGCAACTCCACCCCCGAGCCCGCCCCGGGATCCACCTACGCCTCCTCCACCTCCTCTGCGGACGACACCGACGTCTCGCAGCCGTCCACGCCCTCACTCACCTCCACCTCCTCCACCACCTCCTGCTCGCCCTCTGGCTCGCCCTCGCCGCCCTTTCTCCAATTGTCCCCACACAGCACCGGAAAGCATCGGGGATCTCATCCGGAGGTAGGGGACTTTTTCCCCCTCCATACCAACACGAATATAACCGAGCGGGATCTGGAGACCGACGGGGGGTACTTCTCCTCCACTTTCGGCGATGAGCCACGGCACTACCGCGGGTTCGGCGGGCACACGGTGATGAGCAGCAGTGTGCACATGCGCCTCAACGCCGTGCCTTCGCCCAATCTGGTGCCCCCGTCTCCGCTGGCCCTCCCCGGCTCGTGCATGCCGATATATGTAGCTAGTGGACAGCAGCAGCACCTCGCACGATGTGAGCACGGGAGTGGGAGTGAGCAGGCGCAGAAGCCGAGGAAGAAGCGCAATGTGATCGTGGTTAATGATATGGAGATTGAGCTTGATGGGGATGATGATGATGAGGTGGAAGAAGAAGAAATGGTGGGCGCAGTGGGTGTGCAGGCGTGTGTGTGCTCACGTCTTGCTGAGCAGGAGCAAGGTGGGAGGAAGGAAGGAGAGAGGACAGAAGATGCACAGGAGCCGAGGCGTGTCCTGGATCCGGAGGGCGAATCAATACAGGGCGGGCTGCCCCCGTCGCTGTCGCGTGTGCACGACAATGATACGCTCAAAATCTCAGATACTGAGAACCCCGTTTCCCTCCTCTTGTCCACTCCTATCACATCTACTCCAACCGCCTCTGCACCTACCACGGTCACTCCAACCTTGTCTTCACCCGCTGCATCTACACCGACCTCATCCACCCCAACATCGTCCACCCCGCCTGAGCCAGGTTTGCACGCCCCCATACGGTTCAAGCGCGCCGTGCCCCCTCCACAACCGACTATATCCTCCCCACCCCGCGCGCCGTTCGGGTCCCCAACATTCAATCGGGTTATACACGTCCCCTCATCCCCGTTGATTACCCCATCTCCCTCACCCGCACCACCACTATCAACAGCGACACCCATCTCCACTCCTATTCCCACTCCCACCTCATCTTCCTCGCCAATCCGCATCCCCCCACCCTCCTCAAGCGCGGTGTACATCCCCTCTCCCTCCCGCGGTTCGCCCACGACGTACCAGTTCTCCCCGCTCTCATGCTCGCCACAGTACTCCCCCACGCGTGGGCGGCTGCCTGCGAGCCCGAGCCGGAGCCCGGTGCTCGTGCCGAGCGCATGAACTGGGATTGCGGGGGCGGGGATGGGGGATGAAAGGTAGTGGGGAGTGGAGTGGAAGGGGATGGAGGAAAGGGAAGGGGCCTGGCGGGGAGGGTGTGGTAGAGAGATGAAAGAATACTCGATGGAAAGCGATGGGGAAGGAGTTATCTGCTCCTGGAGTGCGGGTGACATTTGCAGTGCGTGCCGCCACTGGTCGGCAAGGTTGTCTATTCCACCTGCAGGGATCTCGTCACCATCTCACGAGGCTCGTGTTCAGCGAGGGGCGGCCCGCGACGGAGGCGCATGCATCCCTGCTCGAGTTTTTCCCCAGCCCTCCAGCGCGAGTCGGGATGCAGCAGATTTCAGATCCTCCATCTGCCATCTGAGATGCGAAAGACCCATTGCTCCTAGGCCGAGGTCGAGGTCTGGCAGCTTGGGTGCTCGTTCGCTAGGTGGGAAGGTGGAGGCACTTGCGCGGCTGGGAGACAACCATGAAAGCTCAAGTTCAGGGACTGCCCGGGTCTTTTCTATCCTTGGTTTAGAACTAGTTATGCTCTCAGCCCTTTCACGGAGCGCAGGCGGGGCGCAGGGAGTGGAAATAGTGCGGAAACAGGAGTAGGAGGACTGCCGTGCTTTGCACTTCTGCCTTCAAGGACCCACCCACCAACCCACATATTGCACACACCGTCACGCAGCGTGCCGGCCGTGCTCAACATCTGTCATCCCTGTCTGCTTATTTTGGGCCTGCCACACTCTCGTGGCCTGCTCGAAGCCGCGCTTCAGCGTTTCAGCGTTCACCTGCAGCTGCATTTCCATATACGGCACTGGCCCCCTGATCTTCGCGGCATCGATCCCAGTGCTTCGTGTTCTCCATCCTTTGACATCCATACGCTCCGCCATTCTTCCTTTCCCCTTCTTTCTCTCCCTTGCATGTCTCCGTTTCTTTTCTCTCCGTTTCTCCTCACTCTTCCCGGACATATATACACGTTCCATCCATACACTACTTTATCCCCAACTCAACTTGTACGCTTATTATTCACAAACTCCGTACGCGTCCTACAAGTATGAAGTAGTCCATTCCTCTTGTCACCTATGAGCATCTTATTTCTGTTCTGTTTCTATTTCTTTATCAGCTGTACACCTCCTTCCCCCCCTCCGAGGCTTTCCTCTCCTCTATCATGACCAACCCCTCGTCTGTCTGTCTAAATACGCTTCCTATTACATAGCCGTGGGTAGCACTAATTATCCCCTTTATTTGCCTTGTCTTTTTTTAAGCTAGTCGTTTTGTGTTTTTTTTTGTCATATAGAGTTCTTTACTTACAAGTCTTTTCTTTGGGTTTACATTTTGACAGTAGCGCGGACCTTTGAGAGAGTATATCTTCGCAAAGGTTGTAAGCCCTGGAAGGGTTAACTTCAGGTAGGGAGTTTAGTGGTGGATATTGAATGAACCAGGGTCTGTCCTCCCTTGCATCTGCAGATTCCAATCGCTCACGGCAGCAGAACGGAATACACGCTATGCCTATGCTCAGGTTCTTCAACACCAACAGGCCGGACGGCTGACAACTATCTAGTACTCTGTTCAAGGAGAGTGCACGACGCCGAGTAATCCTTTGGAGTTAATGAGGCTACAGCTTGAAAGGGACATACCTTGGAACACGAAACATGAATACGAGAACAAGCATACTTTTTCCGAGTCTCTAGTCACTCACGATCGACTGCCTCCGGTGTTCAAGCTCCTGGGCCATTTATGCTCGAGCATCCTCGGCTATATCTAGAATCGTATTTTCCAAATGGAATATTCTGCGCTCTCCGGTGTGGGATCGCTTCTTTTATTTTCTTCAATCCCAGTCTACGTGATGTTTGCCTTGAGAAGAGTTCTTTAAGTCGATACAAAACAGTGGATCCATTGAAGTGATGAACTTATTTCAAACAAGACACTTGGTAACTCCAAGTATAATCCATTGCCCACGATCAACTGCTTTATTACGGTGCTTACTTGTTACTGAAGTACGCTTAAAGTCCTCTGCCATACTGAGTATATACATATCCTTGCCATATCCGTCTGAATTAAATCTTAGTAAGAGGTGTTTGAGTTCAACAATGGTGTGAATTTCTTCTGCGGTGGTGTCTCCTCTCTAATATTTCCATCCAGGTCTATATGATGAGAACAGGAGTCGGATATATATTTTTAAATTCAACTGCGAGTTCTACACCTTGCCTTGATAGGTTGAGATCTCCTCTGGCATTTTCCTGGAACCCGGTTTACCTCAAACTAGTACGATCTGTATTTTGGAATTTAAATAAATAAGAACTCCACTGGAGTGTCATTTGCCAGATGAGGCCTCTTCTTACTTTCCTTGACTCTGGTCTGCCCAACAGGTTGTGAAGTTGAAGTACAAGTTCTGCGGGACCAGTCCTTATGGGATGATACTTATTTTTCTATTTCATTCTACCTAGGTCTACCTGGCAGACACAGGGAGTATTGCAACATTCATTTTCGAACTCGATCAAAATCTTTACGGGGTATACTGCCCCTGGTGTGAGCTTTTTCGTTCTATTTCCCTTCTCGGGTTCGCTCGGTTGGATATTTGAATGTGTCCTAAAATTCACGCAAGAGCTCCAAGGGGGTGCTGTCTCTAGTGTGGACTCTCAAGTTACCTTCGCCGTCCGAGATCTCGGTCTACTGTGCAAGAAGAGGAGCCCTATACCGGAAATACAGAATCTCGAGACCTGTGGGACTATTCAACTGATTCTTCCGTCTATGGCACTCAGGTTTCCCGTGCTCCTAGTGTAAGTCTGCAACGACATGCGGTGCTTATACTCAACTTTGATAAGCTTCCTTTATATTCAAGCTAATAATTTGAATTGAAGCAAGAGATCGCCTGACATGAAATATCAACTGCCTCCGCTACGAGAACTTTTCCTTGACTTCGGTCCATGTTCCTGCTAGCAGGAAGGAGATAAAATACTATTGAAGGTGAGATTATTTAATTTAAATTATCCGGCCACATCTCCTAGGATTATCCTTGCTCCGGATCCCTGCTTGCATCTGCGTCGTTGCCATACGAGGATCGCAAGAAACTAAAGACGAATTCGAATCGCATTTGTTGCTCAATGCATAAATCGGGGGCACTATTCACAGGTGCGCATAAGTACACATGGTTCTGTATGATTGCCGTCCGAGACACATGAAGATCGGATAAGGCATGAGGATGTTCAAATTCCAGCCCAGCGCAAGTGCTCTGTTGCCTGCTAGTGGTCTCCACGAGGGACAGCGGCGCCCAGAAACAGAAATTCTCGCGTGTGATCGCATCGGTGAATTTATGGTATAGTTAAAATATTAGATGTAGTATCGCCAATTGAATTACTGCGATTCATAAGTAGTTTGTGAAAAGAGCAATGCTCACAGAAGTATAATTATTCAAGCTATTCTTGTTGAGAAAGCTTATTTATTCGACTCTAATTTTAGATACTGGATATGTTTGAATCTGTGACAAGTCTGAAGGAGAGTCGAGTATTAAGCGAGTGACAGTTGAATATATTTGAATGCCTATACAAATGTAGCGTAGCCATTAACTAAGCTCATAATGGTGGACTGATATCTACGCGACGTCCTTAAATAAGGACCTCGGGAAGGTGGATCTTGGGTGGCACTATCTCGGGCATACACGGTCGCTGCGCTGCAAAAACCCACATCTTACACACCAGAAGTTTACTTCCAATATTTTAGCAGCAAGCAAACGTTTATTATATAACATACGTATTAAGCTTATGGTCAAGTTTTGAGCTTCCCCCGGTTCTAGCGGCACTGTTTTTATAGCAGTTCTGTAAGTATTCGCTGAAAATTCCCATCGGCAAGGCTGTGCGGGGCTGGAAGCTTCAAGAGTGATGGTGGTATTGACGGATGTGATGACGGTCATGACAGACCAAGGTAAAGTGGAACTTCCAAGTCAGTCAAACGCTAAAAGCGTCACGCCGACAATATGCAGGGAACAGTGGCTACGGTGAGAGAGAGAGCGATAACTCGCGAGATATTATACATTAGTACCCCACCGGAGCGATCTAGAATTAACCGGATTTCTTCTGTACATTGCAGGAAGGGTGCCGAGATTTACGGACTGGTCAGACAAGAACCCCCTTCACATATGTAACGTAAATACGCTCCTATCCAAGAGCCAAGAACGCCGTATACTGCGTATGTGTGCCAAATTGGCCGCACGACCGCGGGGCATCTTGTTGTCTGCTTCATGAACAGCTTCACACGCGAGATCTAGATGTAAGATAAGTAGTACGAGATGGTAGAGGGGGTGCCGTAATATTACCAACATACCGTGATAAATGCAATATATCTGGTGACCTTATTTATCACGGGAGAAAGTATCTTACGGCAGGAGAACTTGAGGCAAGATCTATAACCAAATACTGTGTGAGACCGCTTTGGAGGTTGGAGGAAATAGATGTACTTCTTGAACTATATCAAAATCGCGGTACCGGTGCCGCCGTACTCTGAGAACGGCCGCATTGGTCGGATACGCGCTTTAAAGAGGTGCATGAAGCAGAATTTTCAGGTAATTTGATGAGTTGGGCGCGAGACGGAATCGGTGGGAACTATATTCACCAGTAGGCGCAGAAATGCAGAGGTCATGTGGTGTGGCACTTGGGAAAAAGGAAAGCAGATTGAAAGCAGCGTCCCGCCAAAACGTAGACACCGCCGTCAAGTTCGCCACCGGATCCAGAAGGATACCAAGCCAACGGGACGCAAAAGCTAAAGCCTGTGGGTGCATCCATCTGACTTCCATTCAGTTGAAAAGAGTCATGCCGAGTTTTAGTATCGTGTCATTCGAGAGAAATGTGGGATAGTACCACAAGAGCACTCCATGCTATCCCCAGGCAACATAAAGGCATCGCCAAGCCAATTGACAGCCAATGCCATCCCATTAAGCTGGTGGAAAACCATTTGAATTGAAGAGTGTGTAGAGCGATTTCCTACAATTTTGTCACCCTTCAACCACGCGATATAGAAAGCACCGAGCATCCGCATTGTAGGCAATGACTTAGAAACAGGCGCTGAGATGCGTTGTGCATCCATTCATTCAGCTTGGAACCACGTTGAGCTGTCGGATTTCGAGACAAAATATTACATTTCTTTTGAGTCCTACGAATTGCACCATAGGCGTTGAATTCCGTCTTTCACGTTCAAAGAAAGAGAATATCGCCTAGGTTCGGCCCCCGTACCTCCGACGCCTCCCCCACCATCGCTAGATTAGCGCCCCGTCTTTCCCGAAGCCAGTTCTCACGTTATAAGACACTGGAGTAGCCAGGTACCTGAGGCGCTTATCCAAAATAGCACGAGTGCACTCCCGAGAGGGCGCATGTAGGAGAACCTGCGTCGCATATCCTAGGCGCGGGTTGCTGAAGGACTTACGTGCTTCCCGCTAAACTAATATGTGGTGGAGAAAATTCCTCTGAAATAAATCAGCAAGAGGCAGAGGCATGTCCGTAGTCGACCAGTGAAAGATTGAAGATAGGCGAGTCTCAAAGAGATATTCCACACGAAGAGACCTGAACAGCCACGATATATACGGTCCCTGTGCAACGAAGTGCAGATCTGAATTATAACGCTTCATCCAATGAGATCTGTTGTCGAATGCCAAGGAGTTTTGAATAAAGGTCACTTCTAGTAATGAGAGTTCTGCCGCTCCTGACGCGTGAAAGCCTGAAAATATGGCGATTATCTCCACCATACCTCCACGTTATAAGGGGTAAATTTCAAAGGTTTTTTTACGTGACTTATTGCATCTGGTGATCTCATGTATTCGGAGGAAGATGGGGACAGCCGCCTACAAATGAATCAACACAGTTTTGGATGCTGTAAATGTGTAATTGATAATGATATAAAATATCAGCGTCAATAGCGACGGAAGATTATTATCCGTCCATTTACCTTTTGGCTTCTGTGTTATGCAGTTCTACCTGATTGCGTCGATAATGTGAACGCGGAAGTTCAAGAATTGCATGTACAGATCCATAACAAAATATAATTAATCTTGCACAGGAATTTAGACTTGAGCGTGACAGAGATTATCAGCATCAATTGTATTACCAGTAAATTTCACGCATCTGTTTGATAAGCCTTCAGTATTTCCGACGCAGGAAAAGATATGGGGAATGGAATATGAATGAGATGCCTATCTGCTCACGGGAAGGGGTGATTGAACGGACAGGGACACCATGAATGTCGGAGGTAAACGCTAAGATGTGGGAATATACATCTAAGTGCGGACAACGTTTCCACCAGAGGCAGTGGGATATCTGCTCTAGCTGCCCAAATCAGCCAGCGAACTGTGAGAAAGCAGCCTACAAGGTTCCTGGCGTTCATACTATTCACGAAGAGTAGGGGTAGAAACATATTATCACGAATGTGTTGTATTTTGCCTTGAGTGAAAGCTGTGACGAGATTCATAGAAAGTAAATGCGAAAATGAAAATCGGAGGAAGATCAGAAGATAGCGGTTCCGAGAGAGCATCATTATTCCCCTGGAAACACCCATCGTGGTATAACAAAGAACTCCATTCTGTGCGGCTAACTTAAAAGAGTGAGCGCTAAGACTTTTGGTGCGAGTACAGCGCGAAACAGACATGCAGCGGCTCGAAGGGATCGTGATAAGTTCGGGACTGGGCCTGGGATCTCTGTAATATGTCCAAGGAAGTATATCATAGCAATCTTGTTGTTGAATCTGTAAATATCTGTTAATGCAAGTAATCTAGCACTGCTTACCGTTTTATGGTGCTATTGTTGACACTGTCTCCATAGATGACGCTCAAAGAGACTCAATGACAAAAGCACCAGTCTGTCAGCGTCGTGATGCTCAGCACATAGGTCACTATTTGTCAAGTGCTTGTAAAATTAACAAATGTTTTTATCGTCTTGATTCGTGGCCTTATGAATTCTGATTATATTCGACTTTCACCATGTCATAGAGTGCTCAAATAGAAGGTATAAAATAAATGAGAACTCAGGACTCAGTGTGCGCTGTAGACATTCGTAATGAGAATTGAGAATAAAACATGACTAACAATATTACATAAGTAACTTAGGACATTAGTCAAAGTATTGTTGTGTACTGGAATCATGTGATTGTTGTTTGTCAGAAGCCCGTGTGTTCAACAACACCAAAATAGGAAAAAAGCTGTCTAATTGTGCTTCCGTAATTCCACGTTCTGCTTGCTTGCTGACGACATTCAGCACCTGCTATTTAACGCGATGATAGATCGGGCCTGGGGAGCTCTGTCATGCAAACTAAATCCTTTCTTCTGCTTCACATCGCCTGTCTACCGCTGTATATAAGTCTCGCTGTCTACCTCAATCTACTCCCATCACCACTCAACGACAAGCTGTCCTCCCTTCTACAATTGGCAAGAGCAAATCTTCGCTCACAGCGTTTGAAAGCGTCTACCTCAAGACATCTATCAGTCATATCAACAACTTCTACTTCAATGTCATCAATGAAGTTTGTTTCCAGACCTAGCGAGCAGCGCGGTAATGCCGATCATGACTGGCTCAAAACATTCCATACCTTCTCTTTTGCCATGTAAGTTTCGCATTCAAAACCCTTATATTTTTGCACTCATTCCAATTCATTAGGTTTCATGACGTGGATCATGAGCAGTTCGGCCCTCTTCGGGTCATCAATGAAGATCGTGTGGCTCCCCGGACAGGGTTTGGCACGCACTCTCATCGCGAGTTCGAGATTTTCTCCTATGTTGTTGCAGGGGAACTTGAGCAGTACGTCTCTTCTTGTTACCAGCACATACCGAGAGACTAACCGGAGCTGCACTTATAGCAAGGACTCCATGGGAAACACTGAAATTCTGAAACGCGGAGACCTCCAGCTCACCTCAGCCGGAACCGGTATCTCTCATTCCGAAAGGGCGCACGGCTCGAAGCAGGTCCATTTCCTTCAAATATGGTCTCTCCCATCCAAGTCGCGGCTGCAGCCCAAATACTTTACTCGTCACTTCACGGATGAGGAGAAGGCGGACAAGTGGGCTAAGATTGTTGCTCCCGTCGACGCTGAAGGAGTTGTGCCGGAAAGAGAAGCGAAGGGCCCTGCTCCGGTACAAAGTGCTTTGACACTTTATGCAGCTCTCCTTGGGCAGGAGAAGAAGTTAGAGAGGTCGCTGGTGGGAAAGAAGGGATACGTCCATGTTGTTCAGACGAGTGGCTACAACGATGGCAAGGCCAGTGGTGCTAGTGTGAAGATCAGTAGCAAGGAAGGCGAGGAGTTGGTGCTGAGGGAAGGCGATGGCGCGTACGTGTTTGCAGGCAAGGCCGGGAATGTTCTGGACGTCGAGAATGTGGGCGATCGAGTGGCGGAGATCTTAGTCTTTGACTTAGAGTAAGATCTATTCCAATGGCTTGTCCGGATCAACCTTTCAAACAGATTTTTTAATCTTAACCAAGCTTTAAAGTAAATACATTCCTACCATACTGCCATATCGATAGCTTTTATTCTGGACCAAATTTGTGCTATGTGAAATCTCTGTCTCACTGGAAAATTGGCCTCATATAATTTGTCAACGAAAGCGCAGTCTACCGAAAGCTCTACGCTTCACGAGTCTCATTTTTATTATGAGTTTTATCGTTACCCATCGCACCTTCTTGCTCACCGTGTTCAAGGTGGAGTGAGTTTTTGGAATTTTAGCCTTTGAAGATTGCAGTTACCTCTTGCTCATATGAGTGGCTCAATATAACATAGACTTGTATTTTGTCATAATTTCGGTGAGAAATTTACGAATATTTGGATTGGCAACGTTTCACAGATTCGCTATACTATCTTCGATCTCTTTCATCCCTCGTCATTATAATTGAGATCATTAAATCGCAAATTCATACACGATTGCGACGGCCAGTTTAGCATGTACAAGGCATGCGTCCAGGAGAAGGCTGAGACACTAGTGACATCACAAGAAGAATGGATTTGAGGGTCATAGTTGGAAATCAGAGCTTCAAGCGGCAGAGCGGTAGGATAACCTGCCTTATTTCGTCTAGAAGGATCTGAGCATACATAGCTGCACTGAAGATATTTAATTATTCAAACTAAATTGACCGAAACGTCGAAATAAAGCACATACAACCTGGCTTGTAGCCCAAGGAACACTGCGGTAGGCAGTAATGAGGGAGCCCACACATGTGGTTGGTCCTGAATCGACATAATCCTAAGAGTTTATTTCATCCAATACACCTGGCTAACGAGTAGCGAAATAAATGTATCTACAAACATCAATCCTATAACTTTCGCAGTGCTGGGCTTGATGCTATGAATAAAAATATATGGTAAGCGGAAACCAATCCGTTGAGTAAAGAGAGAAGCGTACCGGGCTGCCATATCCAGCTGCAAGATCGCCTTGACTTGAGTACCAGCAGTTTATAACTCTGGTAACGGTCGCTGAAAGCCGTCAAATTTCGAGATAGTTTTGCACAATGGAGGTGGAAACTGTCTTCAGGATGGGAGCAAGTTGTGTTCGGTGTGAAGGTGAAGGACTCGGATCTGTACATGTTGTTCGGAGAGAGAAAATGAAATGTGTAACAGACAGATGCACACAGATAGCAGCAGCAGTATCAGCAGCAGAGATGACATGGTTTGCAGAGAGGCTCGGCACTCCAAATGCTAGCTGCCGTTTCATGTGCGCAGACGTCCGTTATAACGCATTTTGAAATTTTCAGGATAAAAACCCAGAGAGGTGATGGGGAAATGTACAAAGCGAACGTGTGCACGCAGAAGTATGAGTGTTTCTCCAGACCGGATCGGTGCCATCGGAAAGGTTTGGAACACGAAGTCCGTGAGCAGAATTCGCTTTACATTCCTCTCGAGAAACTTATGCTACCCGTGAAACAGAAAAGAATGCTGGGATAGAGAGGTATGCCGAAATCAAGAATTTCATCTCAGAAGGCTGAGGAGGTCCAATGATGCGATAGACATGTTCAAAAATACGTATCTTTTATACTTGAGCATCAGAAGTCATGAATATCCAGAGTAACAGGTGAGAAAGTCAAAAAGACTTCCAATCCCAAACAAGGATCCGAGAATCTTCAATTTATTTGCGTATTGCCCAGATAAAAACCAAGCACACACGTTCAAAAGACTACCAACCCCCAAAAACTCACATATAAAGCTGAAAGAACCGCAGGGGATCTACATCCACAACGTTTTGACTACGAGCAGCGGTTTTAGAGCAGCTTGCTTGTCACTTGTGCGCTTGTTTTCGGTTGTATGATAGTCAGGGTCAGCTGAGTAACATGTGAAGTATCAGATAATGAATGTGATTTTGTACTAGAGGTAGATGAAGAAGAATGGAGGAATATTGCATGAAGATTCTGTACGGCGTGTCAAGGCGTAGTTTCGTTGGAGATGGCCGCCGTTGAAAGTCAGGTTGAACCTTCAGAATCGCCATGTCATATTTTTAACCTTCGTCACGTCTAGTCACGTATATGTCACATGCTGTCACATCTTTGTAAGTCACGGTGTTAGGGTGCGCCTGCCAGCATTGCCGCAGGTTACCACCTAGAATGAGCATAGATCGATTCCACAGGATTTTAATCAGATCAACAGGTGGACTGAAATTTAAAAACATATTACGCAGACGGAGCCGGAATAGACGTAGGAATTGGAGAACTGGAGCTGACGGGGAAGGGTTTATATACAACTTACAACACTGCAAGGAAAACAACTACTGATCAGAAGAAAGCAGTACTACATAGGACACTTCACTGATGCCAGAAGAGGAATCATTGAGGGCTTTCTACCGTTTTCATATTTCAAAGCCAATCCACTGTTTTTCCAAGCGGTGACAACTGAAAAGAGTGTTCCGGCCTCTGAAATTGGACAGGCTATATTTAACTTCGAAAAAAAAAGGAGCTACATAGAAGAGACTGCGTCCCGGAGACGCGAGCTGCTCCAAGTTGAAACCTCTAATTCATTATCAGGAGATAGTAAGACAGTCTGATAGCGGTCTAGTAAGGAGTCACAGTCCCAGAAGGAGCTAAATTCAGAACAAGAAAAGATGGATCAAGGGGAAGTAAGACAAGATCTGTGTTATTGTTGACCTGACCCCTAGACTCTAGTGCTTGCGAAGTGCTTCTTGGTAGTGATTGTTTTCTATAAAATGAGAGCTCGAGGATCATCGATTCATCTATTATATGATTGATGATACGAGGATGATGCCATTCCTGGGGTCTGAGTCTAAGTAGCAGTGGGGCAATTATTTTGCCGCTCACGTGATTCCTCCGTACTGTCCGTCGAATCTCTGTCACGGATATCCGTCGATATAAATCAGAGATGACGAGTGCACTTCACTCCTAGGCTACTTATAATGTCCATGGGCCCTTCAGCACAGGGCTCTGAGCAAGCTCGTTTTGTGAGGTGTGAGTTTCACGATTGTCTTGCTGTGGGACATATTCTATTCAAACAGAAGACTGAAGCGCAATCGACGAAAATTGATCGCGACCTCCTGTAAAACGATTTGCCTAACACAAGCTATACACAACGAGGTAAGATATTTATTTAATTTGCGAAGTGCGCGCCGTAACGGCACTTCCACTACTTCTACTCCCTTCTACAAATTACAAGGCCTATATTACCGCAAGTTCAGCTCTCCTCACCCTCTCCATCTCGGTAAAGCATCGTTTGGAAATTCAATTTACAGTTAGAACTCCAGGTATACGATTTGCATTTGAGTGTCGTCAAATACAGCGTGCAGGTGAGCAGTGAGCACCGATTGTAATCCTTAGCCAACATGATTCGCTTACATCACAGCGTTCTTAATTTGTATATATTACCAGGAAGTGCGTCTAAAGCGTGCAATACAAATTTCTATTACGAACTCCCTCTTCCTAAGTTAGCCTAATTACTAAATTATTACAGTCAATTCATGGATATCGGAGGCTCACGGAGCCATTACTGACATTGGCGCTTATTTCAGAGCGCTCTTCTTACACAGGCCTTTCCAATCTGGAAACACCAAATACTTGCAAAACGATAAAGCGGTATGTGTTTACAAAAGCTGCCGCTAGACCCTGAAATTCCGACTGAGATGGAAGTGCAGCTGTTATATATAGGGTGTATAATAACACAGAGGGGCACAATGTTACAGTCGGTTGATAACACAAGGAAGGGAAGAGAAGATAGTAAGTACGTGACGAAGTCTAGTGTGTATCGCCTCGATATCTCGATCACCCCATCTATAATATAGTCGCACAAATCTGAGTCCTTGCACTCTACTCTCCAGGGACCAACACCCCTGCTCACATGTATCCGCTGTCTTCCAGCCTCGTTCCCTTCGGCGGCCACGAAATCGTATCTTCGATACCTCTTTTCCATGCAAGCCTCCCTATGGGCCATCGCGAAATTCGTTCGCAGTCATTCACCGGGCATCGTGAGGGATCATTGGCATCTGGCCACCTACCGCCCTCCAGGCTTCTTGTCGCATTTGGAGGCCTTTTAGCAGTCCGTAAAGAACCTGTCGAACTTGAGGCATGAAGACCTCCAGCACCTGTGGTGAAGGATCTTCAGCCAAGCACCGTTCTAATACGGCACGCAGGTCCTTCGGGAACGAATGAATATCACTATAATCGGTGTGCATGACATCAGGATTCGCGGATCGACGGCTGCATTATGGAGAAGTTAATCACAAACCTTAGATCGATCTTATGGTATGCAAAGGCGTGTACAGTCGTGTTGAACTCTGTGCCAATTTGCACGAAGATATCGCTGACTTCAACTTCACTGGTACGCGCGACGCTCCATTGTCTTAATGCCTCTTGCAGATGCTTGGTTGCGGCTAGGAGATCACGAACTGCACTGGGAACATCGCCAGGAACTTTCTGTGAACATGAAGAGGGCATGATTGAGTATAAATTCAATGACGTCCGAACGAAACACTGAAGATAAGGATAAATAAACGCCGCACTGACCGGGACCTGATGCCTGTACCAATTGCTGCTCCTCGATGTATTGGTACTCGTTGACGATGTCCGTGATGGAGTTCCCGGAGTCGGATACGCGTACATGGTGTTGTGCGGTTGGATGCTGTGCCGGTGGTGACGAAGTACGAGGCCGTGAAGGCTAAGCTAGTGGAATCAGAATATTGTAAACCAGTGTCCGTGAGACCTATGTCTGTGTGTCGAGGGGCTAAAAAACCACGTTGAGATGATAATGAGCGGTAGAGTGGCGAGCCTTCTTATATGTGCGAGTCCAGAAATCAACGACGACGGATTGGGGACGAGTTTGATATTTAGACGTGGGTGGAAGATGCTCAGTGCTGTACATCGCATCCGAGACGTATTGCATACAGATGCATACTTAGTTCACACCAATTGACTCAATGAAGGCGAGAGATGTTCTAGATAGAACAATTAGACAATGTTGCGGCGGGCGAAGGAGGAGTAGGGCACAATTGAGACACAAAATGGAAATTTACTGCATTACATAAGTGCCGACATAGCCTTTTCCAGGGCCCACAGCCACGTGGAAACGCGTTATGTGCTGCCGTAGGCGGTCGATTGAGGTTGATCGGCATCCTTCATCACCTCTAAGAGCCAGCTGCCTACGTTTCACGACAATTGACCATCACTGCAATTCATTGATTATCAGTAAGAACGCTGCTGCAGCTACGGTGAGTTTTTTGTTAGGCTGTGCTTTCGCTGCTCCCTACACACCGCTGTCGCTTGAAACTGGAAAATGATTACACTCGAGCGATGGTAGTGGTGTTATAACATCCGCTTCGACGCGAAGCTTGCTGACACTGACTTTGAAGTGTACTGGATGATGGAAACCTAGGTACTTCGGAGTATCAGTATCATTGAGAAAACATTCTGAGACTGATTGTATTTTGTCCAGTATAACTAGATAGTATCCCGCACCGAATATCCCGTGACTGTACAGCATTTTATCCTCCGCATATTGCTGCCTCGGCCCTCCTTCACATGCTCATGCATAATTTTCACAGTAAATATTTGCAAATTGATCCTCGAGCTCCTTGAATTTTGATGCAGATATACCAAGTGCGATTTGGACAACCGCATGTGAAAGTTTGAATGACGAGCAAATGACGAAAATAGAGAACGGTGAGTCACGGTGTTCGAACAAAAGGTATTTCTGGTCAGTTCAAGTTTAACTGTTCCGGCACCAGTTCAGTGATCCAATGTTCTCCGTTACTGACTGGAACGATTCTTATGTTTTAGTCCAGCTCCATATATGTAGAACTTGGAGATCTCAGAGTAACATTCTTAGTTGATGTCCAGCTTCGAACTACAGTCAATTGGAATATTTCTCAGGCTGGCGTCTGATCTCTAAAAGTGTTCCTGGCTTTGGAATTGTAGCATGATATAGATTCACTGCAATCGAGATTTAGTATGCGTTGTTATACTATGTGGCATTGCGACATCTCGGCCTCGAAGATATGACAATCTGATATTCCGGACCATTTGCGACGTTGGGACGATGTCTTAGAGTGATATGATTACAAGTTCTTTCGATCTTATCTAAATTCACTAGCTTGATACCAGTGCTCTCAACTCAAGGTTTCAGTTCGTAATTCTCCTTTAATCGACTAACTTTCTCATTGTCGCCTAATACGTGGTTCATCCACAGTTCCACTCCGGTTTTGATTATCTTTCTTCAGGCGGTCCTCCGCTGTGATCAAAAATGTCAAATTTATCTGCACCGTCTGATGTTATTCCACCATGGTTAGTTAAGCTATGACATGCGACGGGCAGCAATCAACAACATTCCAACATCCGCTATCACTGCATGCTAGTAAGCAGCCTCTCTGTTGAGACAGCTTTCACCCATTTACCTACATTCCATATCCCAAAACTCCACATTTCAGTTTTTTTAAAACTTCCGCTCTGCTCTTCTTTTTTATGCTATAGATCTCGCTCGGGTATCACATTTTTCTTTCTTTCGTGTAAGTATTGCCAGAAACTTTAACCACATAAGTGACCAAGCATAGATGTTCTCTCAACAGCATAATTTAAATCTCCTGTACGTCTACATCTACATTCGAGTTATCCAAGAATATAATCCACCGAGCTAGTCAAGGATGGCAGCAATGTGCAGATTCTTATTAGTTCCGCGATGTCTCAAACTAATTACTTACCAAAATAGTAGCTCCCCTGGGCACGGTGAAGCAGCGCAAGCGGCCCGAGTTATCAAAGACCGTTTAAAGCTTCAATGGAAGACAGATGATCTATCCAACGGCCCACATTTGCTTGCCAAAGGCTTCTCGGACTTCCTTCAGGACACGAAAAAATGATATCAGTCGTTGAATAAATGTGCCCAATGGGAGCTCAATGTCTGGTAAATGTATCCGGGGGTATTCCTTTGTAGAACAAATCTAATCTGGCTTACCCAGATGCCAGGGGTCAGCACATTGGCTATGGTGAGATGGCTATTCATCTCACCAAGCATGATATGTTCGCTATATTACCGGGTCATAGATCGTCCTTCTAATCCCCTTAAGTTCCGTGAAGCGCCATAATCATGTCGACCGATGTTTAAGGATCTTCCTCGAGGCGCGTTGTACCCATCCTGAACTGATACTATCACCTATTTTTAGAATTGTAGTACTTGCACTTCATGAAATCGATTGTAGCTATCTCATTTTCAATACATGTAAATCGTATTGCATCCCCAGATAGACATACTTCTCACTTTAAATTTTATGCAACCTAAACTGGCATCTTCCTGTTCGTTGTTTATCGAGTTCAAGAACTTTAGATTTTTACCTTCTAAGTTACGATCATTACATTTGGGTTTTGCCATGTCCTGATCATCAGTTGCTATCGGTTTATTTTGTGCATGACGTCGATCCCCCCTTCAAGCTTCAGATCTCAGACGTGATTCGCCTCATTTCCTTGACGCGGAGACAACTCACAAGCCCCAGCCACATGTGACGTTCGGCGGACGTTCAGCCTCCCGTTCTGATATAGATTATTGTATCTTGATGCACCAGGCCTGGTACGTCGCTTCAAAAGACTGGCACTGTCAACAAGAAAAATGTATTTTATGCGTAAGACATGAGAACAATGTCTATAGGTAGATAAGCTGTTATATCACAAGATTCCCGCTCTGTTCAACCGTCAACGTCGCCTCGCATGACAGTGCACGGAGTCGCTACTTACAAGCCAAGAAGAATTTAACCACCGCGGAGTATCTGATTCCACAAATAAAGCTGCCGCATCCAAGAACATCTGCCATCCCTGGCCCATCAGAATAAGAATCGCTCAGGTTGTGCCAAAGATGGTTATCCTACTAGTCATGATCCCCAACCCAACTAGCAGTAACCTTTGACCAAGAGGGAGCAAGAAATGGTTGAACTCATGGATTGATGAGCATGACGAGATGTGAATGTAGGGCGTGGACATATCATACGCCGAATCTCATCCACCTTGGATCGCTCGTGTTGTCCTGAAGAATCATAGCACCGATCTCTGCCTGAAATTGCTCCTATTTGTAACAACAAAAGTCAGACATCCACCTCAATGCCAAAGAACCAATAAACACTCACATCCTTGCTATAAGCATCTTGGAGCGGCTCTACTTGCCTCCACGCCCACCCGAATTCTGTCAATATTCGCTCCTGTTTCGATTTTTCTGCTACGAGAAACCTGGCGGCGCGAAGCTGGACATCTTTCGGCTTCAAATGGAAGTCTGCTGCGCTTGTTGGAAATAGGCTTTCCCGCTGCTTGCGCGCAGTTTCTTCATCAATCACTAGAGCCTCACGTTGCTTATCGAGAGCAATCATACGAGACAAATATGTATATCGTATGCGGTCATAGTCATCGTCCCACTGGAACGAAGAGTGATATTTCAAACGAGATGCTTCGAAGAAATTCTGTTCATTCGTTGTTAACCGGTAGTTCAAAAATCAAAAAGGCAAATAAAAAGGCATTGAAATGTAACATATCGATAATTTTAACTTGGGATTGGAATTGAATATTCCAAGATCTAGTGCGCAGCCATCCACAATGATGGACTTACTTTCATATCCTCGTCCCAAGTTGTCTCCCCATCTTCTAAACGGACTTCCTGTGTCTCATCTGCCGCCGTATACTTGTCTTCCTGGTCTAAAAGATACTCTGCCGTGTGCGCAGCGTACATTCTTTCAAGATCTTCGGTGTGTTCTTCCTTCAACTCTTCGATCCGTTCCTTCACATATGCCAGATCTTCAGGTTTTGCCAAGTCCTCTTTCATTTCCTTCAGACTGTCTGACTTTTAAGTGTACGGAACGTTCAGTAACTGTAAAAATTTACCTAGGAATCGGGCGATCCTTCTGAGTGAGGATATAGATGGCTCGCCGGTGTCGATCCAGAGCCTCTTGAAGGCCCTCTTCTGTTACATCTTCTACGAATTCTTTAGCGAATCCATTTTCTCCCATGCTTGAGCCCTGCGGAATTCTGGATGCTTCAGGCATCAGTATTTGACATCGGTATGGAGAACAAGCGGGTATAGCAAGGGTATAGAGTGGCAGATGAAAGGTTGTGACAAAGTTTATAGCTCCCTGACTGAGAATCGTGGTGATGTCACGCGCTTATATACATGGCTCATGCGCTCACACGGTCATGGACCCATATTCCCATTCATACGGCTGCGAATCACTTTATCATCGACTAGATATCGAATATTATAACATTACATGATGAATAGAAAAGTAGAATTAATCAGAACCCCGGATAGATTTTTACATTATATACAGAAACACCCAAGATCTATTCGTCGAAACCTCCATGAGCACGAATACCTTCCACTAATCGCCTATAATCGCGTAGCAATTCACCGACTTCGGAAAGCCGAAGATCATCAGGAGTGCAGTCTACAAATCGCTGGATCGGGGGCGCGAGTCTCAGCCGAACTGGTGAAGTTGAGTCGGACGAGTCTGGCATATCAGCGACCGGCGGAAGCATCAAGGATTTACCAGGAGGCGAGCCCTGCACATACCAATCATCAATATCGGCACTCGCTGAAAGAAGTCATTCTTACCTTAAACCCAGCAAGCGCAGACATGCGCGCTAATCGATCAGAAAGACTCTTTCTCGGTACGTCAGATCTTAGATTCTTCTTCCTCTTCTTCCCCTTGCTAGAGTTCATCATGCTCTCAAAGCTCCGAATGCTCCTGATGCTCTTTCCATCCCCAACGCCCAATTCTTCCTCGTCCTCGTCCTCGTCCTCGTCCTCCTCATCTTCATCTTCATCTTCATCCTCCTCACCCCCTTCATCCTCAGTCCCATCAGTAGTCTCGCTCGTACCCTCATCGCCATCCTCGTCCTCGACTTTAATCTTTAGTCCTGAAGCAACAGAGCCCGCCCTCGATCGGACTGATCCAGGTCGAGAAACAGTCACAAGCTGTTGACCGCTCTCCTCGCCGCTGGTGCCCCCTTGCTTTCCGCGCCCACCCATGGGGAGCGAAGCAGCGATACTTGCAATCGAGAAACCACTCTCCCTGCGTAACAGCCCAAAGCCAGGCTTTACGTCTTCCCCTGAGGGGGAAGTGGCGGTATCGGCACCAACATGGGGTGCTATGGCAGCAGCTGGGGTATTATTGGGTAAGAACGAGCGTAGAATCCCGAACGACGAGTCGACGACGCCACTGATGACCTTGTTCGCACTATCGGCGATGGCGTCGACTTGCTGCTCGACGCGGCCACGGAGACTAGCAGCGTCTGCCGGCGCCAGTGGAGTGTCCGAAGTCACTGGGCTCCGAGCGAGAGGGATGGGTGTAAGGTCGGCAGTGCTAAAATTCCCGTATGAATTCAGTTACAAGAATATCAAGAGCAGAACGGGAAATTGACCTAAGCACACGTTCACTATCCCCGAGGCCCAATGCAGCAAGGTCCACATTCTCCAAAAACTCAGCAACAGCCATCAAATTAATCAAGCAGTAGCTCTCTTCGCCACCCACGCTTTGATTGCGAAATCTTTGCGTGAAGAGGAGATGCGACACGAGGTGTGGGGGATTCGCCTTCACTACAGAGAAAATGATCATAGGGAGCAGAACATCACCAGAAACAGGTGTCGATACAGCCGGAGGTAGAGAAGAAGGCTGTGAGAGGGGAGAGGGGGCTGCAGGGGACTGCGATGGGGGTGTCAGAGGTAAAGGGGCAGGCTTCTCTTTGGTAGCTAAAAGCGAGGGCAATACTTTCACGTCGTCCTTGACCAAAATTTCAGGATCGAGTTCAGGAGAGAGGTCAAACCCGCCTACGAGCAGGAGAGGAGAGGTTGGTGGTGGAGGCGTCACTGAGGGCGGAGCGAGGAGGGTGCCGGGTGCTGTGGGCACCTCCACAGGCACAGGTGGGGTAGTGACTGTCGCTGATTTCAATTCGAGCTCTGAGTCGGCCTGGGCAAATGATGCAGCGGAAGGACGGGCGGTAGGGAGATCATCTTCATTAGCATCTTCGGCGCTTTCCTGTTCAGATTTGGCGGCGGAAGGGGAACAAGAAGGTGTTTTTACTTCAGCTTCTTCTGACTTGAGTCGAATGGGAGGAAGGCGGGAGAGACCGTCTACAATGCATTGCTTAGCTTGGCCAAGAAACACGCTGAAAGAGACTCACCGACGACAATTCGATGAGCAGCAACAAGAATAGCAGCTTTGTCGGCAGGACATCTGCATTTATCCAGCTGCGTGAGGACTAGAGCGCCGACTTAGACTAGATTAGCAGCGACAATAAAAGACAACGAACTTTCGCCACAAGCCTCCACGACTGCATCTAGCTCTGAGCCTGCCTCGCCCACCTCAATATCGAGGTGCTCCAACCCCAAATCTAACATGTTCAATGCAGCCACTCGGCTTGACAGAGCCTCATCGTGCGATGCATCATCTGTTGTCGGCTGCATGAACAATCTGTACACGGATCAGCTTTCTACATACCACACAGAAAATTTCAAAGCAACGCACCGATCATAGAAACACGCACATATCGTCCTCTCCACCGCCTCCATCACATCTCGTATTCTCATCTCTCCAGACAGCTTTTCTTCTTCCCTCCGCTTCTCGTCCTGCCCTTCAGGGTCCTCCTCTGCGGTACCCTTCCATCGCGGCAGAAAAGGTGTGCCGCCCAGCCTCATGTCCTGCTCCAGACACTCATAGAACTCCTGCAGCCGCTGTGCCACATCCTCGGGTGACTCGGCGAACGGGTTCACCACATAAGCACTGCCATTGCTCCCGCTCCCCTCTTTCGAAGCTACCGCGACCCCGCTATTTTCCACTGCCTTCGCGAGCCGCTTAGCTGTTGACGAGGGCGCTTTAGCCTTGATGAACGGGAACCACTCTGTGGTTGCCTCCTGCACGCGCTCCACGACCCATTCAGGTATCGGTGCATTCGGGGCAGACGCAGCGAGGGAGTCCTTCACCTCGGCTCTCAGGGTGCGGTCGATCTCTTTCCCGATGTCTTTGCGAACGATGCGCCGGTCAATGGTGAAGGCGGGCACATCGGTTACGAAGGAACCTGTGTCGGAATGTGCTGTGTCGACAGAGTGGATCGAGGCTGGGGGCGAGGATGCGGCGGGCTGCACCGCGGCTGTGCTGGGCGCCTTGGAGTTACCGCCGAAGAGTGATGCAAAAGGGTTGGGGATACGTGAGGCGGTTGAGGATGTAGATGATACTGAAATGGAGCGCGGGGTGGGGCGTGGAGGAAGGGGAGGTTTCGGCGGTGGATGCACGCGCGGCGGAAGGGGTAGCGAGGGCGCGTACGAAGGAAGGATATATCTCGGGTAGGAGAGAGGTGTGGGTAGGTCGCTAATGGGTGTAGGAAGGGGAGGGAGGAGGGAGAGAGCTGATGCACGAGTGGATGGGGACAGCAGGTCAGCAAATTGTTTCGAAGTGGGATGGATAGTAGAGCGGAGAACGAGAGTCTCGCTAAGTGAAAATGTATCATTAGGAGCTGGACACTTTGAAAGGGGAATGGACACACTCATTGAGCGTGCCTCGAAGGCCCGATAGCGTCACGAATTGAGTATTCCTGCGTGAAGGCCTGTCGCATAGGACGATATGATCCTTGATAAAGTCAACCGAGATCTTATCATGTGAAGAAATTTGATCGAGAGGTAACAGTAGTGTTGCCTGTAGCATATATAGTCGGTATTTCTTACTAGCTTCATATAAGCACCAGTTCACACACCTTTCCCGAAGTGACGACATTCCAAACCTCCGTCCACTCCTCCGTATGTTCGCTATCGAACAATAATTTCTCAAGGATTGCCCATCCTACAGTTCCCGTATCGAGCGCTATATTCTGCGCTGCAGCTTTAAGGTTCATGAGCTGCAGCTTGCTAGTGGCATCGCCCTGATGATGCTGAGGCGAAGGAGGGTGCACGGTCGTCGTCGTGGCTGCTGTCTGTGCGCTACGCTGGCGGGGTGTATACGGTACATAGCGCGGGCCGCCGTTGGGAGACAACGGGCTTCCGGCGTGTGCCTGCTCCGGAGAAGTTGGGGAAGTAACGCTCCCGGAAAGAAGGGGATGTGCCTCGTGAGAGGTGGTGTGTTGCAGACGTGCACCTTGGCTCCGCCCGATAGAAGTAGCGGGAAACTGCTCTCTTTTCGTGTCCATATTCCAGGAGAATCAACAAAGAGTGGCGCAGAGTTCGCAAGTATTCCGTATGAGACTATAGGACGAGTAAAGATTCGAATTCCTCCAGTCCGACCGATACTAGGTTGTGTCCGATTCAAGCGGTTGCTTGGTAGGATAGGTTCGTCAGTCGAAGCTCTATAGCTTCTGTATGGTCGTCTGCCGCTGCTGCGCTCTCCTGCGCCGAGCAGGCGTGATTGTGGATGCCGGTAGGTAGGATGCGGTGAGGAACTGTGAACGAAGCGCGCAGCGCGAGGATGCGCACGCGGCCATTTCTCTTTCCGTTTGATTTCATCAGGTGGACATTTGATCAGGGTCACGGCCACACATCCTCCCAACCACCCAAACCATTACCATACCACAACTATTACTCACTCCTCCAGTTCGCAGCGCGAAGTTCTTTCTGGACGACAATCATCTTGCTTGATTTTAAAAACACATTTGACATAGTTTTTTCACCTGGATTTACACTTGGACGATCGGATTGCAAAATATATCACTCCAATATCTCCCAGATAAACCTGCCTTTTTTTTACTACAATTAAACGAGCAAGAGCATGAACCTCAACCTTTGCAGCTTCCATTCTTCTTGATTATCGTGCAAAACCAGATTTTTTCAGATAAAGTCTGGCTCAATTATACATCCTTTGCACCACAGCTTTCCAGGATCATATTTCGCCTTAAGCTTCCTCAGTCGGGGTAGGTTCTCGCCGAATATATCTTCGATGTCCTCGTCGCCTTGAGCCATGCTGATGAACACCCCTAGGTCTTTTTTCGCTTTCTTTGTATTTTCTTCTCTCACATACGAGGCGGTTGACGCAACGAAGTCGGCAATGATCTTGTCTGCAGTAGGTGAGTTCGAACTGCCCACAAACACACATGTTAGCACAGTGACGTCTGCGACTGGAAAAAGCATTATGCTCACCGCCCTTGAACTGCCATCCAATAATGAGGGTCACGGACATGCAATGCCATTTCCGTACATCCTATAGAAGCGATCTTATCCGGCTTGGTGACGTCCCACATAACTCCTGAGCCTCTGACGTCTTCGTTTTCAGTGAATTTACACCATCGCTCCCAGACTTCCAACACCATCTCTGTCCAGAAGTCGGAAATAAACGTGCCGCGAATTGTCAGTCGGCGTGGTGCTCTGGTGAGCTGGGCATCGCCCGCATGGGAAACGGTAAGCATATCTGACACGGTGGTGATTTTGTCCATTACTGGTTTAGCAGGGCCATTTCGGAGGGGAGAAAGGACTTTCTCCGGGTCAGACCCTGCTGCTACCCAAGGTAGAACAACGATGGCGGGCTAAGCAATTACAGTAACAATGGTGAGTCGCCCAGTAGATGCGAAGTGACCGCTTCTAACCTTGAAATGAGGACCAGGTCGTGTAAACATTATATTCAATCTCTCTTTCCCTGTTTGCGATACCTTCCATTCCTAGGGGAAATAACGTGAATGACTTTCGATATTGGATAGCACTGTACGCGATGTGGCCACGCACTTGAATAGCCTTCAGTAAGTGTTCAATCTCGCTGCCGGGATATATCATCGAGCCTATGGTGAAAGGCCCAGCGGGAGGTATTGTTTTGAGCGTGAATTCCACCACTATTCCAAACTGATTACCACCGCCTCCAAACTATACATCAGAGTTGTGTAACTATCCAAGGTTGAGAAAACAATCACCTCGTATAGCCCAGAAAAGATCAGCTTCTTCGGTAGCGCTGGTCTTTACGATCCGCCCATCCGCCAGAACTACCACCGCCGCTAGCATGTTATCAACTGTGAGGCCGTGTTCTCCACTCATAGGCCCATAGCCACCGCCGAGAATAAATCCTCCAACACCTACGAACCACAATGGCCCTCCAACTACGTCAACATTCGCTTCCTTACAAACTTCATACACATCTCCCCATACAGCTCCTCCCTGAACACTGACAGTCTGCTTGTCCTCCGAAAGAGCCACCTTATTCAGCTTCGCAAGGTCAATAACAAGGCCTCCTTCGGAACTCGACCATGTAGATGTGTGTATTCCTCCGCCTTTGACCGCGATTTCGAGCGGTGGGGTTTGGGATGTCGCGAAATTTAATATGGCAGGGATGTCAGAGAATGAGACTGGGTATACGACATAACGCGCGTTGAGGATAGATAAGTCGGAGTTGCGATGAATGGCTTTGGTATATTCGTCTCCTGCTTGGGCTGTCACTACCTGTCCTTGAATATTGAGAGATTCCATCTTAGGTGATTGGAAGAGAAGTCGAAATGCCGGGTCTTATTCAATTTATACACAATTCAGCTGCTACTTATGTAAAACTTGTGAGAAGTTAAGACTAAGTGGAACGGCCGATCTCGCGGATCCATCAGTCAGCACGTACTCCAGGTAGACTCTAGGCTTAACATGACTATCCTAATTTTAGCATGCGAAATGTGGGATCTGAACTTGGAAATGGAGTGAATTTGCCGAGGATATGGTGCGCGTCACCTAACCACAGCTACATTTGTACAGCGGAAACTGTCACCTCAAATTTCATCCTAAGGCTGGGAATTTCTCAGATATATTCATTCTGACCTCTTGGACCTCTCCTGACTTCTTCCAAGAACCCTGAGAGAGGACTCTGAAGAAAATCTTTCTCAGCCAATTACAAGTTAGCAGTGAATATATGATGCGCACCACAGGGTTAATATATGCTCAGAGTAATAGTTATGTTGAAGACAAGGTAGTCCATAGAAATTCAATAATATTATTTGCAGATGACTTTCACACCCTCAAAAAATTTAATAAGGATTTATCAAGCTAAATCAAAGAATCAGGAAGCATTAGCTGGTGTTTCCTGCTCTGCACTATCCTTAGACACTACTTTGATTATAGCACATAACAAATAGTCACTAGTCAAGCATGAATAAATTACCTACTTGAGATTTCTTCCTGGAATCCGGATCTAAATTTATACTTTACATGAGAGAAGAATCCTTAGAGGGATTGTTCTTTGGTCCAGATACAAATTTATTGCAGTGTACTACAAGTGCAGCAATTTTTTCATCGAAACAAGAACTTTCAAGTGGTCGGTACAACAGCTCTTAGCCAGGGTGTAACTTCCAAAGGGAGAATCCTCACCTTATCCATCCATTTCAATCTGAACTAGTGTGCTAGAACGTGGCGGGTGTGGCATCCATTAGATTCAAGCAAATGGATCAACATAGGGAATTTTTAATGGCAACGCTTATGGTCATGCAAATCCAGATGCAGCAAAATTCAAAAACATCACTTTTACATTTATTTCAAGCTCATGGCAGTAATTAGTATGCTGAATGTCTGACTTCCGCTGTCTGAATTTCACAATGATGTTGATGAACTACAACTTCAATACTACCTTCCCTGTTTCTGCAAGACCTTCTGGAAGAATACAACAAATTCATAAACCCAGTAACCATTCATCAGCAAAGGGAATACCTCATTGACTTCATGTTGCTTTGTGCATGAACTACTTTTCAGTCAATTGACAGAAGGTTTTCCATGAGTATGTCAGGATACACAAGGATCCAACTTACAGATGAGAATACTCTGAATCTATATATGCAGAATTATGAGTGGATAAATAGTGCAATTACCCCTATGCAGCAGTGGATATGACAAGAAGGCCTTATGATGTGAATAAAACATCATTCATACGTAGCTCTCTAATTGCTCATGGCAGCAAATATGGCTACCACGGGATTTCCACCTCCAGGACTAGAGCATGCCATCGATGAGCTGCACCCTCGACGTTCGCTTCCCCTATTTTCGCAAGACCTTCAGGAAGAATACGACGAACTCGCAAACCTAGTAACACAGGGAACACCTCACCGACTTCATGCCGCAGTTGTGCATGAACCACTTCCCGGTCGATTAAGGGAAGGCTTTCCACGAGTATACCGGGACGTACAATAATCCGACGTCCATACGGGAATACTCTGCATCTCTACATGCATAAATATGAATGGATACATAGCGCGATTACTAAATAAATAACCCTATGCAGTAGTAGATATGAGAAGCTCTTATGATGTGAATGTAATAGTAGAAGTACCATCGGAACAATAGCGTGAAAGATGCAGAAAAAGGGACCTATTAGGTATCATAGAACTGCACAACGCAGGGACCAACTCTCACTATTTCCCAGCCACCCCCGCCTCTCGTCTCAAAATCTCATCTGCCTCCACGCACTCCCCCGGCTCCCTAAACACCCGCAAGAGCACATGCCCCGGCATCTGCGTTCTTGCCCTATAGACCCTCGCCTGAAGCTCGTACTTCCTTTTCTCTGTTTCTGACATCCCTGAGACGCGACCGCTCGCTGATCCTACTGAAGAAGAGCTGTTTTGGGACCGAGCAGATGTCGAGGAGGGGGGATGGGAGCGGGGCGTGAGGGAGGGAGGCGGGATCGGGGAGGGTGCGTGCGTGATGTATTGTGGTTTGAGGTGCGGCGTCGCGTTGGGATGCAGCGATGTGGGGGTCGTGGACGTCTCGCCGGGTGTAGGGGCAGACAAGGACGTTGCTGATCTAGGCGTATGTGGCGTATACGCGAATGGCGCCTTAGGCGGCTGCAGCTCCCCATCTACCTCCTCCGGCTCTGCACTCATCGGCGTCGAGGTGAAGTAATCCCCCCCGCTTCCGGTACTCTTGTTGATCTTCAGCGGGGTGAGCTTCCCTGCGCCCGTAAGGACCCCAGACCACGTGCGGCGCGCTTTCGAGCTGCCATCGCTGGTGCTGCTCGCAGTGCTGCTGGTGCTGGTGCTGTTATACGACAGCAGCGGATGCGAGCTAGACCGGGTCCCTGCTGCCCCAGCGCCGACGACTTTCCACCCAGTCGGGTCGTCTAGCGGGTCGCCTTCTTCTGTGGATACGTCGCGGATGAAGACGGCGAGGATCTGGTCGGCGCGTTCGCGTGCGAGGCTGGTGGGAGAGGGAGGTGCGAAATCAGCATTTGTGAGAACACGAAGTATCAGGCTCCAGAAAAGAACGCGAGGCCGCAGATCCAGCCAATCTGGCAGCACCGAGAGAAACGTGGAGTACGATGTGATGCTCCACCAAAGCAGGCAAACAATGTGCCTCAGAAAACTACCCCAAAAAAAACAAACTCACTCAGCATACAGCTCCAAATCCTGCTCCCCCGAATCCCCCACCAAGAAGAATCTCGACTCAGGGAACGCATTGAGCACGTCGACAACTCCCGCGCGCTTTCGGACTGCGGGGGCGGAGAGGAGGCCATGGAAGAGCGAGCGGCCGGCATAGGATTTCAGTTTTATTGAGCCTGTGAGGGGAGATGAGCTCGGTGGGGAAGGAAAGGAGGAAAGGGGTGGAAACGTGCCTGGAGGTAGCTCTGAAATCTGGAAGAACTCATTCAAGATCGGGAGGTACTCGAATGGGCCGTTCGACTGCACAAAACACATCAGTCCTCCTCTCCTCAGGATCAAATCAGCGACACCGGACTCACCACATAATGGAACCTCACGCCCCTCTCCCACATCCCCTTGTACCACCCACCCATGCCAGGGACTACCGCGTCCCGCAGCTCCTTCACAAAGACCGCCTGGAACACGGCGCGTGCCCCGGAGAGGATATTCGACGCCTTGATCGTGTCGTCCACGTCGGAGATGAGCCGGATAGGGGAGTGCGTTATTGGGAGGCGGAGGGCCGTGCGCGCGTTCTGCGGCTCGGGTAGTGCTTGGGGGTAGAGGGAAGGGTTGGGGTGGAGGTGTGGATGACGGGTGTAGGGATGATACGTTGGGGATGGCGGCTGTTGCTGTTGTTGTTGCTGTTGCACGGAAAGCGGCGGTGGTACAAGCTCCGCGACCACGACGAGTTCGTGCTCCACCACTGCCTCCCCGAACGCGATGTGCAAAGCCTGCGGGTGGTGGCACAGCTCGTCCCACTGGACGCGGAAGCGCGATTGGAAAGAGCCATCTGGGGCAGTGAGGACGTCCAGAGATGCGAGGGGCGCGTAGCCCGCGGAGAGGGAGGCGATGTCCGGGAAGGATGCGGGTGCGGGTGCGGGGGTAGAGGATGCAGTAGGGGAAAGATGCGGGGACGCGTACAGCCGCACGCGCACGATGCGTCCAGGGAGCACACTCGCCCAGAAGGGCTGCAGACGTGACTCGAGGTTCGCATGCAGGCGGCGGAGGGCGTCCGCGGGACTTGTGGCATCGATCAAGGACGCGGGGGCAGAGATGGTGTGCGAAGACCCCGAGGCGAGAGACGAGGACTCGGATGTTGGTGACGGGGGCGCAGAGTCCTGGTCCTCGAATTTGGCGCGCTCGAGCTGATGCTCGAGGGCTGCGAGCTCGAGGTCCTCGGTGATTTCGGCGGGGGTGGGGGGGAGGTGCACGTGTGAGAGGAGCTCTTCAGTTGAGGGGGAGGGGCGGAGGGGGGACCGAGAGGAGGCGGTGGGGTCATCGGTGACCAATTTAGGGAGGGAGGCAAAGCCTGCGAGGTGGGGTGGTTAGAAATGGTACAGCATAGGTAGAAAATAATGGACACACCTTTGGCTAAGCGGATGAAAGCGCGCTGGGATCGGGACGCATGCTCTGGCATGCGGTGGGTAATGGCAAAGCCGGAGATGAAGACGTCCACCTCGAACGGGCGGGGCGAATCTACCGTAGCTACTGTCAGCTAAGAGTCATGCACTGTGTAAACCTGCACGCACCAGCTTCGCCGACAAACTTTCCCTTCGGATACCGTCTCGCCGCCCACCCGGGGAACAGATTCACCACCTCCGTATTCACTTCCCTCGCCTCGCCCGCGTCGCCTCTCCTCCTAATCCCTGCACGCACCTTCTCCCCTGCCCACGCCCTCCAGCTCTGTCTCTCCCCTAGCTCCGGCATGGGCGCCTGTGCACGCGGCGTAGTGTGCGGCTCCCTGATGTATCCCTTGAACGACGACAGCCGCGAGCCCGCGGCGGACTGCAGGTGCTTCCACGAGGAGGCGGGCATGTCTGCTGCGGGTTCAGACATGGTGGTGGGCAGCGTGAGTAAGGCGGAATGGGGAAGGCATGGGAGTCGAGCGTACGCGACCTGTGTGGTTCACCGTGGGCCCGGTGACGATGTCTTTGACAGCTTTCGGTCGCAGTGCTGTGACGACTATTTTTGTTATCCAAAATCAATCACCTTCGTTACTTTTCTGCAAATTGTAACTTTATCTCCTAAAAATACTTACAGTGTTCCATCGTGAGCTATCTACAGGTTACAACCTTCAGACCTCAGGGAGCGACAGAAATATCATCCACCGGCTCAAGCTTCATGAGTCGATCTCTGCCCCCACACGTATAGAGCTCGACGCTGGTCCTGGAGCTGATGCAGACTATGTGGATGACCACCGACATCAACCCCCCATGCAACGAGCCACTGCAAATTCACTCTGACGACGAACTCGAATACTATATACATATGTTCATCAAGTGAAGCAGAACATCCCTCCCCGCTCTCAGCTTTCTTGACTGCGCTCTGTATCACACATGTCAGATAGAGATAATGAGAGCCTCCACAGAGGCAAGGGAGAGGGGCATCCGTACCTCATATAGTTCGAGTGTAGCTCATCCGTCACTATCCTCTCTCCACGACACACATAATCAACCTCGTTACTCTGCTTGACTTGATTTTATCCGTCTTCGCCTAGAACTCCATCTCTTCCGCGCAGCATATTGCATCGGGAGCCCGCGCGCGATGTAGAGCCAGGCTTAATGAGGGATTTGCGCGGGTTGTCGCTAGATAGTGCGTGGCCTTGTCCTCCAGTAATATATAAGTAGGCTGAGGCTGAACCAGAACCAGAACCCATTTATGAAGATGCTGTACTCATGTTCGTGGCCATCCGGTAGTGGATACCTTGTCTCAGAGTACACATCAAGGTTTTGACTATAGTAGGAGGGAATCGAGCATTGAGTGTCTTTGGGCATTCGCTGGGGCATCGGCGTATTCCGATAGTTGGGTTTCCGGTATGACTCGGGGTGGGGTGGATAAGAACGGGCATCGTTCGATTGGAGTGGATTCCTGCAGTGGGCGGTAGGTTCGGTGATTGTGTTCATGTAGCACCGTCGCCGTTATACTAAGCCCCGTTTCTGTCATCGATTTCCCTGCTACCGGCATCCACTTCGCTGGTTAGTGTCATTGACTCTGCTGATGTCCCAGATTTAGGGAATCGGATAGGACGACGAAGTCTACAGCACAGATCAATTTGGATGGTTGTGGACGATGCAATTGTGACGTACTTGCGAGAAAGAAGTAGTAGTAAGCGAATTTGCAGTAGGTACACAGGTGCCAGACTCAAAAGTCCTTAGGAATGAAAGTTCAAATGAGCAACCGCGCTTTCATGGAGGAAGCCGTTCAAACTGGACATATGGTGTGAACATGAGTAATTAGACTAAAAAAAGTACATATCTACAATGGCTTATGCTTATACCCGAACCCGAGCTAGCCTACATATTGCTCGTGTTCGTGAAATGGATGGAGTACGTGATTCTATTGCCTCGCATGCGATCACGAACGCATCTACAAGTCCCAGACGCGAGCTGTGCTAGGTATCTGGCCCACGATACTTGATTGATGAGAGCTGAGTTTGACAACGTATTGCTGAATACGATGGTTTTGTAGCTCACCTCGATGAGTAAGGGCGGCGTAGTGTGTTGCACTGGGAAAATGTTGGAGGACTGTCACTTTGCTGAGCGGTAAGATCGCATCCGAGTCATTGATAAGCTGCAGGTGACCAGTTAACTGGTGTACAAGAGGAAGGAGAAGGTGCATGTGTACCTTAACGTGATATAGGGGCTTGTTGTTGACCTCATTCATGAGCCTAATCGTCTTGAGATGGGTGTGAAGCTGCCTGTAAATTTTTTGACGGCATCGTTGAACGCAGAGACACTAAAATAGTATCATACATCGTCAACGCTTGTTTCTGCATGTCCTTTCAGCCTATAAGTTTGGGATGTAGTTGACGAAAAGCGACACCGGTTTCAGTTTGTACGCGACATGAAGTTAAGCCCAAGAATGCAATTGACGATCTTTTCAGCTGGTTTTCGAATGAATGTTTGGGGAGGATACACTGGCGGATGAGAATTCGTGATTCCTTCAAGAATAAGCTGGGTTAAAGAGTATATAATTTTTCCAATAGGATGACTTACATGAGCTAAAGTCTTCGGCTAAAGCTCTGACCCGACCTATACGAGAGGGTTGAATCTGAATCTACTACACGGCGCGCATTACGGGCCTCGGCTAGAGGCTCATCTAGATAGAAGTGGTATAAAAGCCTAGTTCATAACATTAGCATGGGTTCAAAGTGATTGGACTAAATAAATACCCTTCAACCGTAACATCGAGGATTCAAGCAGGATAGTTCCGGTCTTCGAGCCTTAATGTTTCTCACAGACGGCACTAATTGAAGGGGTTGCACTAGGTATTGTAAGTCAGACGATGTTGAGATAGTTGAAGGAGACCGACGCACGAGGCATGGTGGTGATCGTTCGGTTTGCGTTAGTTGCTGGCGGCGACGACGTGCCATTCGCAGAAACATTTTGTACTTGTTTACCATCGCCCTTACCATCCTCCTTTAACGGCGGGCGCTTATTCTCACACTGCTTCCCTCGAACTCATCGATATCAAGAGCGATATCATGTCCCTCTTCCGTGGCGCTCACAACTTTGTGATTAATGGAGGAAATTTCATTGCGAATGCCGCAGGTGCGTACATTACAGTATATATTACCATACGGATCACACACAAAGAACTTCGTGCTCATCAGAACGAGCGGGCATACTCGATAAATTGAACGATCGCGTCGCCTTCAGTGCTGCTTATAACTCAGGTCAGCGAGAGTCCGCGCCAATATATCTGAAAGGAACTCGCACCGGACTGCTCGATGACCTTTCCAAGTGGGCCGATCGTGCTGACAGCCGCCCCATCTTCTGGCTCCACGGTCCTGCGGGTTCAGGAAAATCGACCGTCGCTGCCGAGTTTGCAGCGCGATGCGCAGAGAAGGGGATTCTCGCTGGAAGCTTCTTCTTCTCTAGAGACGAAACCAGCCGTCGCGGTACCCTCAACTTTTTTACGACGCTTGCGTATCAGCTTGCGGTCGCTTTCCCTGAAGTCCGTGAGGAATTGGAAGAGATTTTCGAAAATGATCCTTCTCTTCCGACTAAACAGATGGAAGAGCAGTCGCAGCAACTACTGTTCCGTCTCCTTCGTCGCGTTAAACACTCTGGTTCGACTATGGTTTTTATTATCGATGCTCTCGACGAGTGCGAAGTGAAGGACGCCGTTGAGCTCATAAAAGTCCTGGCTGATAGCTGCCGCGACTCTCCCCTTCCTATCCGATTCTTTATAACCAGCCGCGGCGACGATCATATTCGTGGGAGGTTTAGGTTATATTCAGAGTTAAGGGACTCCCTTGACCTGATGGTATACACCGCCAATGATGATATTCGCCGGTTCCTGCGTGATCGTTTCTCTAAAGTGTATGAAGAAAACTGGGAATACATGGAGGGCGTCGAGATTCCTTGGCCGTCAGATCCTGATCTTGGAGACCTTGTATCAAAATCGGAAGGTTTATTCATTTACGCGTCCACCCTTGTCAAATTCGTTGGCGCTTTGGACGTTGGTACAGACCTGCCACATGAAAGGCTCACCAGAGCTATGAAAGGTTACGATGGTCTCGATAGTCTCTACAAGCAAGTTTTAGCTCAGGCTCCTCATCATGGTAGTCCAGGTTTTCGACGGATTCTTGGTGGATTGGTGGTAGTTCGGGAATTACTTCCTGTTGGTGCGCTTGCCACATTGCTCCAGCTCAGTAGTCATGCACATGTCTTATTACCACTGAGAGGCTGCCGATCAATCCTTCAGATTCCAGAAGACAGTGCCCAGGCAATTAGGTTTTTCCACACCTCATTCAAAGACTTTTTGGTGGACCAGGAACGTTCTGGTACTGGATATCATATTGATCCTATCCATCACCATGTTGTCATACTGGATGGATGCCTGAAGACAATGACAAGCAACTTCATGTCTGCTAATTCTGAGAGTGCAGGAACTAATAAACCTGCACTGTCAGACATCTCTGCTCATTTCTATGCTAGCTATAACTGGTATCACCATGTCATTGACATCTTTCAAAATCACAGAGGAGTGGATTACATCCAATCCCACTTTGGATTTCGCTTTTTGGATTTCCTGGAACATATAGGAACAGATTGGCTTGATAAATGGATTAGTGTTGAATCCCCAAGGGATTCTAGTGATCGATGGAGATTCTATGAAGCTGGAGATAGTGTGTTTGTGCTTGCTAATATGATCAAGGTCTGTATACTGGATCAAAATTATTATTCTTTTCACTTGAAGTCAATATAGGATATGCAAGGCTATGGAAAGAAACTGTTTAACTTGGCATGTGTAATTATCAAGGCTCTTGAGGTAAGTAATGGTCTAGAATTAAAATATTATATGTTATGCTGACTGTCATCTTGATATTCTTATTTTCAATTTATAGAAAGTATGTTGCAATACTATCATCATTTTCTTGGCTTTAATTAGAAGACTTGAAATTATTGGAACAACAGAAGGTATGGATGAGATGATCACAGTCTGAAATGGAACTGAGATATTTAACTGTTGCCTTAGGAAGTATGTGAGATTTCATACATCCTAATGAGTTTTATTGATGGAGTTATAATATTTATAGTATGTATGTATAGACAAATTTCCTACCTTACCATCATTGTGTTGGCAATGAACTGATCTTCATTAATTGCAGGAAGTAAGTAGAAGTTCTCTCTTATTATCATTCTCTGTTGATCATGTAATATTTTTATCATATGTGCCTAGGAAGTATATGGGCATCTTCTATCACACAGAAAGCATACTGACAATGTCTGATACTGTGATTTTGCTAGAGAGTATGTTACAATAGTTTTACACAAACACTACCAGCTAATGCTATATTCTGTTAATTCCTTCAGCAAGTAAGTGTCAGCTTCTAAATATCACAAATTTTTGAAACTGATTTTACTCAGATGGTATGATATTATTTGTCAGATTAGTATGTATATTGATTTTTTTACCCTGTCCCTGCTATTAGCAAGTAGGTGCCCTGCATTTTTACATATTTTTTTATCTTAACATGTATGATGTTGCAGGTTGTAGACAGCCAGGAAGTATGTGGTATCTTATTCAAATTACTCACTTGATGCTAAAAGAGTCTCCATTGATGTTCATTTTCAGAAAGTATGTCTGAATGAAATGTATGCTGTACACAATTCTGACAAACCATTTTATATGATTTAGAAAGTGCAATTTTTTTATATTGCAGAATATACTGCTGACAATATGTCATCTGCATTTTTAGAAAGTGAGTCATGCATTTGAATTTTGTGAGAGTATCATTGACAACATGATGACTGTTAATTTTATATAAACCAATAGAATGTATGTGAAGCACATTACTGATTACCTTCCATTTTAACTTTTTTTTATCTACTCTGTTTGCAGCAAGTATGCACAAAATCATATGACCTGGGTATCTTGTACTGACTTTGAATAATTCTCAGCCTCAGAGTGTAAGCATACCATAGAAAACTTAGATTGTAATGTCAACTTGACAACATCCTTGTTGGCATCCACTGTAGAAAGTATGTCATAACTCCATCATATTTTGAATTTTCTTGCACTAATAGAAATGATTAAACAAACAGTTTGTGAGTATATCTAATTCAATTCCTTTAATTCTCACTTCTGAAGGACTGAAATTTGAATTAACTTAGGATGTATGTCAAATTCTTCTTTCCTATAGTGGCATCCTGACAAGCAGTGTACAATCATTTTAGAAAGTATGTGATCAACTATTTTAGCATTATTGCACTAGTAGTCTCACATTTCCTTCTATCACCAGTATGTAGGTCATATTATTTCTTATTTCAGCATAACCTCCTCTTATTCAATCTTATACAATCACTCTCAGATTGTATGTGATATCCATGTCCCATGGTCTAGAACTGTCTTCATTCTATTTTCTCTTCTCTAGGAGGTATGCCAACACTCTATCTCCACTGTTCTACATTAATTCTGACTTCAAGTGCTTCTTAGGAAGTGAGCAATTTTTATTTTCTTAATTTTTAATCATACATTCTAAGGTTTGCTTGCTTTTTGTGTCCATCAACTAATGACCAGCATGTAAGTGTCATAGTCAATATGTAACTTGGATTGCTAATGATCCTACATATTGGCAGGCAGTATGTAGTACATTTATTAAAAATCAATATAATCCGCCTGAATGTACAATTTTATACTGGTTTATAGAGAGTATATGATTCCCTCATACTATGATTTGTACAGTACTGATTTTTCCTATGTTAATATCAGTATGTAAGTAAAAGTCCCTTGAACTTGCTGCCTCATTGTATATCAATATTCTAACCTCTTTCTCTCATCAGTATGTATGTAGCTTCCTGGTTCATGTGCATGCCTATCAACTGAAATTACAATATTGTGTGTCCTGTTCAGTTTGTGAGTGATATTTGATTTGAAGTGTGAATACTTGATTCTAAATATGTGTTTACATTGTCAGTTTGTATGTTTAATATTTTATTTTCAGTTCTTTTTATGACTCATCTGGTTCTGTTTCTCACCTCATAGCTTGTAAGTAATAAATTTTTGTATTTTGATTACTTCCATTTATATCTTGCACATTATTCAAACATCAGGAAGTATGTAACTATATTTCTTGCTATATTTTAGTGATTAGAGTTCTGACAATCTATGGCTTGCTATTTTGAAGTTGGTATGTATTCATTTTCTAAGTCTTGGTATAAAATTTTAGCAAGCCAATTATGTAAACTTCTCTGCTCTTAGGAAGTAGGTGGTTCTTTAGACTTTGTAAAGTATGATATCTGGCTGATACTTTGATTTCTCTTTTCAGAATGTTAGCAGCACTTTATTTTCTGTCCTTGCAACTGATATTTCTATGCCTTTCTGCTCCTAGAAAGTAAGTGATACTATTGCAGTTTTTGTACCTTCAGTTTTGATTTCAATTTTTTAAATCCCAATTTCCTATTTAGTGGGTGTGTCATTTTCATTATTTAATTGTATTAAGAAATGAAGCAGAAGTTATATGGGGAATTAGAAGGTATGTACTGCTTTCTCTATTCTACATCAATCATGATATGTTAATGAGTGCTTCATTATTTCTAGCAGGTATGTGATAACCATTGATATAATCTTATTTCTGACTCTATTAATGCTTTAATATGATATTTGGGATAAGAAGAGAGTAAGTATGATCATGCTGAGATCACTATTTTAAAGTCCATGCATTAATTCTTCTTTAACATAGTGGGTATGTATGCAACCCTTAAAAGTGATAGGACAAATTAATCTTATGATATTTTTTTAGGATGAACTTTATCAGGCCTTCACTGCAGATTCAAATCCCTATTCCCCTGCAAAACCACCTACATATGAAAGAACATCACATTTCCAACCTGTCCAAAGCATGTCACAGTATGTGTATAAATTAGTATTTGCTGTCTTCATATTCATTGATATCCTTGCTCAAGATGGAGTTAAAGATTATGCACAGTAGTAGAATGGTCCATAGGAGAGTTTTGATTGTTGAGCCCTGGAATTTGGAAAACAGTAGCAAAATGAGATGGCAAATATTGAATTTTTATGACATATTTTAGAGTATTAGCAAGAACATGCAAATTACTTCTTGATCAGTATGTGCTCCAAATGCCCATTCAACAAAGCAGAGTCAGGTTATAAATTTACATAATTAACCATCAGTGTTGGAAACTTCAACTTCCATCTCCTGATAGCTCAAACTTTCACCTTGAAACCTATTTGAACGCAAACTCTCTAGATCTTTTCACTCACACATTTTGTCCCACTATTGGCATTTTTATCAACTTAGATTGATCATATAGACCATCAAGCATATGCCA
Source organism: Nidula niveotomentosa (assembly GCA_036937135.1). Taxonomy (NCBI): domain Eukaryota; kingdom Fungi; phylum Basidiomycota; class Agaricomycetes; order Agaricales; family Nidulariaceae; genus Nidula; species Nidula niveotomentosa. Next base: position 94,673 of record JASFDE010000035.1, read on the forward strand.
AACTCAATCCAGCTCTACTGCACCCTGACTGCTGACAAGTGAGTCCAACCATAGGTCAACCAATTTATTACTTGTATTTCTTTCCATTTATCTACTCAAAATTTGGTTCTCAGGTAATGTCTATAGTTTAGAGTGTTATAAAAAGTTACATACCTGTATCTTTATAGTTCTTTCAATTTGGCCATTGAATTCCTGGGGAAGCAGCATTTCGGTGTGATATGTATGAACCTCTCCACTGTAGATGAGCTTTATAACACCTTCAACTTCATCTATGCAACTGTAGATTTATAAACATTGGCACTAATCATTGGAGCACCCCTCTAAAATTTTAGGAGGTTGTGTTTACAGTGGCATATGTATGCCTATGACACTGAGCAATGTTGGATTTGGTCTTTTGCAAAAGAATATATTATTATTTGCTGAGTAAATGCTCTATGTTGTGAGTTCTGCCCTATAAAAATTCACATTGTATGATTCAGTAGAGAAATAAGCAAAAAAAAAATATTCAGAAATTCAAAATAAGAATGTGGAGAGTATGGCTGTGTATACAAGGAGGATGTTGATTTACAACAAATTTTGACATTTTATTGTTTCTTGTTCTATTATGCCACTTGATATTCAAAATTTTTCGGACATGCATATAAATATGTCCTACATTGGTGGTCTAAACATATAAGGACGGAATGATGAAATGAGGATATGGTGAAGGGCTCATGAAGGAGTGGAGGTTGGAGGTAAATTTCAGGCCAGGAGAAAATGCTGCACAAGTGTCACAATCAGCCTGAGCTGGCTTGGTGTCACAAACTGAACCGGAGGCGTCCTGGAGGTCATGTGATTCGTGAATCCCAAAGATGGAACAAAGACAGAGTACCGAGGCGTAACTCGGAGGGCACCTGAATGAGTTGGAGGTGTAAGGACGTAACCCTACGGAGACCAGGACTTGGCTTCAGCTTATAAGAAGCTGCACCTTCCACAATCCTA